>PVIW01005262.1:0-110608 GCA_004026585.1 Noctilio leporinus | reverse complement strand
CTTGTGACATACCATGTGGTCTATCTTGGAGAATGATCCATGTGCATTTGAGAAGAATGTGTATTTTGCTTCTTTGGGGTAAAAGACTCTGTATACATCAGTTAGGTCCATTTCCTCTAGAGTGTTGTTCAATGCCACAACATCTCTGGGGATTTTTTGTTTGGAAGAGCTGTCCATTGTTGATAGTGGGGTATTAAAATCCCCTACTATTAGTGTGTTGCTGTCTATGTCTTTCTTAAAGTGAAAGACTACTTATTATAACATTTAATTTATATTAAATGTTAACAGTTTTGTTTAGAAAATTTTATGTAACAAATGCAAGCCGAGCCCACACTTCTTTGCCTAAATCACTTGGGAATAACCTGTAGTGAACATGTACTATGTGAAGGTGCTTGAGACATAGGGTAAAACGTGGTCACTGGCTGACCGCAAAGTCCAGGCAACCTAATGGTGGAAAAGAGGCCAAATCCCTTTCCTCTCTCAAGAGACCTAGGATTGAGGTTGCCTAATAATTCCTGCTGTCTCAGCTCACTCACCCATTTTGACCTTGCCGATATCAATGTTCCAGAGGTGAAGCAAGTTCAAGTTTGCTGGCTGGCCCTTTGTACTTTGTGGTTTCATCTTCTGGCTAGTGCTGTTAAAGGATATGTCCCATTGACAGGCTAAGTCCTGCCCATCCTAGATTTATTGCTCTATTTTTATGGATCAGCATCACAGAATACTTATTTGTGTGAAAACACCAATGGCCTCATCAGGCTATTTCTGAGAATCAAAAACATGAGTTATAATTTGATCATTATAAATTGGCACACAGATATTAGGTATTATTATTCATATACAGTGTAGCATTGCAGTTAAGTCTTTAGCTTTTGGAATCAGACCACCTGGATTCAAATTTTAGTTTTCTCTAGAGATGTTTGACCTTGCACTAGATACTTACCTCTCTAGATCCCGTTTCTTTAGTTTATCAAATGAGGATAATAATATTACCTATAAAAATTAACGAATAGCTTTCAGTATTGTATTTAGCTTGTAGCAAGTCCTCCATAAAAGTTGTTTATAATGGGTTTTAAAAGGTAGGTTCATGGGAGTAATCACTTTAGAAGTTATAAAATATCTAATCATTATGTTGTACACCTGAAACTAATATACTATTGTATGCCAACTGTAATTGAAAAATAAAAAGAATCATAAAACAAGAGTATACTCAATTTTTGCCTTATGTACTTAATCTAATTCCCAAATAAAGTGCAACTTCAGTATATCATTATCGCCACCACAATTAATCCAGCATTATTAGGTAATTAGTTATTATGCAGTTAGTTCAATTTGGGTAATCAGTGACATATAAAATATAATACCTAGCCCAAGAAGCCGACAATTGAGCCTCTTGCTTACTCTGGCATTAAAATTCACCACCTGAATCACTTATTTTTTCAGGGTGTTTTCCCTACCTTCCTAAGGAGCCTTTGGCTGCAGCACACAGATCTGCTCACTGACAAGAGAACATACCTTGTCGCTTTCTGCCCTCTTCAACCTGAAGTTATTAATACTTGATTAGTAATTCATTTTTCTGTGTACTAAAAGCTCATTCCTTTAACTCATTTAAGACCCCCTGGAAACCATCCCATTTTCTCTCCGAACACGATATTCTTCCCCTGTGTCAATCAGAAGGACAGGGGAGCCGCTGTTGCAGCCTCTGTTCATCCGGGACTGAGCTTTCTGAGCCTGCCAGCCTGAGGACAAGCCACACACACACACACATGGCACTGTGAGGTCACAGCCAGCTGGGAGAGAGCAGTTTCCGCCATCTTGGCTCTTGACTCCTGCTTGACCTCAGCTCCCGTGAAGGACAGCCACGCTCTTCAAGTCTGCCCTCTGCCTCACTTCTGTTTCTAATCTTTGGCATGGCTCCGAGATCTACTCTACATTCTGATATTTGACTTCTAGGTTATTTATCTGACTGCTCATTGTCTGTTATGGCTGGAAGTCATTGTGTACTGACTTTGCTGTCACTTGCCCTTAGCTATTCCAGCCACTTAGCTGTGGCCTCAATGCTGTCACCAAGTCTCATCCCCACATGGCCTCTTGAGTGGCACAGTGCCCATGCCAGCAAGTCCTGAACCTGTTTGTGCTGTTCTGCCTGCATGTGGCCAGCTGCCTGGTGTTGCATTTGCTGTGCCTTTGTCTATGGGCTGGATAGAGTTAAGTCACGTTAATAGCTTCGTACTGTGTTTTAAGTGTTTATCTCACATCTACACAATTAGATTTTGTTTTTTAAAGATTTTATTTCATTATTTTTTAGAAGGAGGGGAAGGGAGAGAGGCAGAGAGGGAGAGAGAAATCAATGTGTGGTTGCTTTTCACCTGCCTCCAGCCACAGATCTGACTGGAGACCTGGTTTGCAACCTTGTTATGAGCCCTGGCTGGGGAATCGAACCTGCAACCTTTGGGTTCGCAGGCCTGCACCTTATCCACTGTGCTACCAGCCAGGTCTACACAATTAGATTTTGAATTTCTATAGGAATAGTCATGCTGTTTTATTCACAGCACAGTGAATAATCATTATCATGATTTTAATAACAAGAAAAGAAAATGCAAGTTGTTTTGGTGTTTAGCTAAGTCGTTCCCTTGGCTTAAGTCCGTTGATCAGATCACATGATCATGGCCATAGTAATAACACTGCCATAATGGTCTCTATCTCCCCCTCTCTCTGCATAGAACTGTGGAATACCTATGATAGAATATTAAACATGAAAAGCAATGACACCAAGTAGCTCAACTATCATAGTAAATAACTAAATAAAGCTATACATTAAGTCAAAGAAAAGCACATTTTAAGGAGTAAAAGAGCCATTTCCAAAATTAAATTAAAATTCTATTTTCATATTATTGAATTATTTTAATAATATTTAGTAACCCAGATAAGCTGAGCTATTTGGTTGATGGCTAAAACTTATGGATATTAGTTTTGAGAAGTTTGAGGTCTAATATCTTTACTATTGAATGATAATTCTCATTTTTTTAGCCTATACTTTTGTGTATTATTTTATTGTATAGATTCAAAGATATGCATTTTATGCTATACATGTGACTTCTTATAAAATATTACTTGTAATATGGATGTTTCATCATGAATTTTCTAGGTATTTTTTCTTGCAGGGAGATATTAGCTCTATTTTGAAAACATATTTACATACCTTTCATTCTCTTTCTCTTCATCTCTCTCAATATGGTTTTCATTACATGACAATTTTTATTTTAAAAATAAGTTTTAAGCATTTTTGTTAATGAAAATTGATTTTGGAATAACTTGCTACATTTTCTCCAATTTACATTATTGAATTGAGCTCCTCCCCAAATTAAATGCTGTACATGTGGAATTGATTCACTTCACAGGGATGTATTTTTTACTCCCAAAGAGATGTGGGTTTCTGGCTTTTAATAGAAGTAACAGCTCAGAAAAGCGCCCATTCATATCCATCATGTACTCATCAAGTGCATTTTGCAATCTAACCCACTGAGAAGGTAGGAAAGCAAGTACTGGATAATCTCTTCTATTTACGGCCAGTTAAAAATTTAGATAATCATCTGATACAAGAACAAATAAGAAAACAAAATAAAATAACATAGTACAAACACCAGCAAAAATTAATTTCAAAAATGATGAGAATATCCCAAACATAAAATACTCCTTAAAGTGTGTAGGTCAGGTCCAGTTGAAGAGTACTGAACAGGAAGAGGCAGAGCTGGTGGCGGAGGCCAGTAGAGCAGAGTGATGAGACAGCATCCGCAGTGGGTGGAAAACTGGTGCTACTTTATTTTCTTTTAAGATTTTATTCATTATTTTTAAAGAGAAGAGCAGGGAGGGAGGAAGGGCAGGGAGGGAGGAAGGGCAGGGAGGGAGGAAGAGAAGGAGAGAAATATCAATATATGGTTGCCTTTCACCTGCCTCCAACTATGGGCCTGGCTGGAGACCTGGTTTGCAACCTGGTTATGTGCCCTGGCTGGGAATCGAACCAGAGACCCTTGGGTTTGCAGGCTGGTGCTCAATTCACTGAGCTACACCAACCAGGGCTTGATGCTACTTTAAAACACAGAAGTAAGGACTGACCACAATGAGGTGATATTATGCACTGGTGAAGGATATGAGATGAACACTACACATAACCACACATAAATGTTTGGCATAAAATCTAGTTGGTCCTAAATTGCAATAATTCAGGAAGAACTGGTGGACCTTAAATGTAGAAAAAAAATACATTTAAACTTCAAATAATAAAGTGGTATAATAATATTCATAGGGTGAATAGGAAATATAAATAAAGAAAATAGTCCTCAAACTAAGGACTTCAATTTAGGGCATAATCCTCAAAGATAGACTAGACTAGTAGAATCTAGTTTTCCATTAAGAAAAAAAAAAGGAGAAAAAGAAACGTTTGTGATAAAAGTATGATGGTAAACTGTTATAAGAGTTTCCTTGTCCATATTTGGGGCACATAAGGATTTTAGGAAAAATAGAGAAACTTAAGGAGAACTTCATGAGCACTGTAAGCTTACACACAAAGCTTTTTATTTGAAAGCAGAGAAACATTGGCTCAAGACTAAGTTTTCTTCGCCAACACTAATCAACTTTAAACTTTTAGTAAAACTTAAATCAGTTTCCATTGGTGGGTCCCACATTCACATCTGAAAAGATGATTGGAGACAGATGTAAGACATTTAAAAGATAATACATAAATACAGTAACAAAAAGTTGATATTAGAAAGTAAAATAAATGATTAGGTTAGGCACCATATTTTTAAAATTATAAGAAACTAAGAACTATGACATATTTCAAAAATTTCCTACCTAGAAAGGAAAACAACTGGGAAAGAATAAATCCAAAACAATCAACTCTATACCCTGCCATAGAATGATGATTTTATTAAGTCAGTTGAGGAAATTAAAAATATAAACTTTTAAAAAATAAAGAGATGTCTGTTTCTGAGACAGTGGATTAGTTAAGGTAATCTTGATTTAGGAAAGGAATAGTTTAAAATCCTGAAATGGAACTTAAAACATACACAATTACCATTAAAAAGAAATTGGTAGTGAATTTTATCTAGGACTCATGAAGCATTTTTAATATTTAATGAAATGAACTAGACAACTGTTAACAGATATGTGCTGGATTAAAAAAAATCCCTTAAGGAGTAATATAACAGCAATAAAATTAAAATTTTTTAAATCCCTTAAGGAGACACAGAAAACAGCTATGAATTTTTCATGTCCAAATACTATAGCAACAGAATACCAGCAAGAAAAATATACAGAAACTTTGGGTTTTCTCTTCTTATTATTTTTTGAGAGTTCTTTATATATTCTGAATTCTTATTTCACTTTATTTTATATAACATAAATTGATTAATCTAGTATGTAGTTTGTCTTAGCTTTGTTTATAACATCATCTACTTAATAGATAAACTTAATTTTAAGTTGTGGAATTTATCATATTTTTTTAAAATCAGAACTTATTTGTGCTTTGTGTTCTGTTTAGTAAATCCTTCCTTGCTTGGACACCAGAAAGTTATTATATTTTGTTTTAAAAATATTACAGCTTTCACATTTTATTACTGATTCCAGCAGAAAGAGAATTTTGTGTATGACATGAGGTAGTAATATAATTTATTTGTTTCTATCTGCATTAACAAACTTTCCCACAGCAATTAATTGAATAATGCATTCTTCTCTCATTGATCTGTAAAGCTCTCTTTATTAAACATGAAGTTTCTCTATATGAATGAATATGATTCTGAGCTCTCTTTGCTATTTCTTTCCTCTATTGATCCATGCCTCATCAACCACAGTTTTAATTTTTGTAACTGGGTAATTACATTGACTTTATAATCTTCCTTGAAAAGATATTTGTTCTTCTACAATAAGTTTTGACTATTTATGGCTATTTTTGCTTCCAAAGGGGTTTTAAATCAACTTTTAATGATATTACATTGAATTTATGCATTAATTTAGGAAGGATTGACATTGTTATGATAGTTTCCCCACCCATTAACATTATAGAACTCTTCATTTATCTTAGGCTTTTAAAAATAACTTTCAATAATATTTTAAATTTTCTCCAAAATGCCTTGCATACTTAAAATAGTCATAGTTATCTCATTTTACTGCTAGTTAAAAATATACTTGTATCTTTTAAAAATTATATGATTTGAATTTTATAAATGTCATATTTATTTATTTTAAAAGATTCTATTTATTATTTCTTCCTCTCTGCCAGAGAGAGGAAGGAAGAGAGGCAGAGAGGGAGAGAGACATCAATGTATAGTTGCCTTTCACCTGCCTCCAACTATGGACCAGGCTGGAGACCTGGCTTGCAACCTGGTTATGTGCCCTGGCTGGGAATTGAACCAGTGACCTTTGGGTTCGCAGGCTGACACCTTATTCATTGTGCTACCTACCAGCCAGGGCCAGATGTCATATATATATTTTAAAAGTTTACAAATTTGGGATTACCTTGCTTACTCATTTAATATTTTCCAATGCCATCAAGTATGCTTCAAAACATGATTTTTAGGAAAGCTACATTAATATTCCAGTATGGATAAGCCATAATTTAATTACTGATTTAATTATGAGTGTTTCCATTGTTTCTTTTTTTAATGATCAGTGTATTAATTTTCCATGTGCAATGTGGATTTTCTTATGCTTCAAGAAAATAAAATCATCTTAGATATATTCCTCCTCTAAACCTGTAGCCCTGAGTTAATCCATGTGCCATCCTGTTAGCAATCAGCCCTCACTCTCATCATTTACCCACAGCAAGGAATCTCTCTGGTTAGCTCTGCAGTATTTACATTGCTTATGATTTTCACAATGTCAAACAAGACTCTGAATGCCTTTCTTGCTAAATCTTTGCAACCAGTAATTTTTATTCAGGACCCACTCCTAGAAATTGAATTACTGGGTCAAAAGGTATTCATTTTTTCTATGACTTTTGATATATATTGTCAAAATCAATCCAATGATAGGTGGTTTAAGTAGCATGATATATAAAAGAACACTACGAACATTATAAATTATGATATATAAAATATACAGATATCAAATATTGCTTAAGCATTTAAATTAATATAAGCTTCTCTGAAGCCATAAAGATGAGAGTGAATAAATGAATGATGAATGAATGAATGATTCTGGCAGGATAGGCAACGTAGGGTTACCAGCAGTTGGCCTTAGGTAAAGGAATTTTGAATAATTTTTATTTTCTACTTTTTTCTTCTCTGTATTTTCTATTTTCAACCACATACATGAATTACTCATGTATAAAATTAAAAACCCAACATTGATCTTCTTATATAAGTTTAGAGTCTCCTTCATGTCTTTCACTTTATGGAAATTCTTTTTCTTTGTATGTGCTTCATCCTCCCTTTTAGAAGTGAGATTGACCAGGTACCTTGCAATGCAGTTGCGTAAGTTGTTATCATTGTATTTAGCTGATATATTTCACAACTGGTAATTTTATTCCCCATTTGGTACTGAACTGTATTTTAGGTGAGTTCAGAAATATCACGGAATGAGCTTATTTAACATCATCATCATGATATTGAAATTTCACCACCGAATGACAGATTTCTTGGGGATGAATGTGCTTTGGCTCTTCCTGTGTTTTTTGACTAGGGAGGCAGCCACCATTGCGAATGGAAGAATCCAAAAAAGCCACTGAGTACGTTAGTCTTTCCCCTCCTTGCTTAAAACCAAAGCTCCAAAGGTTAGTGGGACTGCCGGGGAGGGGCATCAGGAAACTATAGAGAAGAAAGTTAACTTTTCTATCCCTTATCAGAATGTTCCATCCCTCTAGGAGGTAAGTGGGGGAACCACAGAACAAAGACTTTATGAACAACGAAAGCTTTCCCAACAATGCAGAAAAAATGATTTTGAAACAGTAACTTATGTCCCATTCTTTTATTTGAATGTGTTCTTTAAAGGTGATGACAAAGAGTTTGATGATTTTATGTTTAAAGCCTTTTTTTGTTCTCAGCACGACATCCCACCACCATCAAGTTTCTTTTCAGGAGGGTTTTTAACTGATATGTGGCAACCCATGTGGATTGCTTGCTCCACCTCCACTAGGAGTACACACTGTTCCAAAAAAAAATCACGAAGTTGTAATATTTTTATTTGGACAACTTCTGCAATCAAGGTAATTCACCTTATCTTCAGAAAACCCAGTGGAAAAAGGCAGCCTAATCTCTGTGACCTTAAACTTCCTCTGAAACTTAGAGACGGGTTAACACAGCTGGTGAGGGCTTGGTGCTAAGTAACACTAAGGTCACGCATGGGTTCTATCCCGTTACAGGGCAGTGACACTCCAAGGGAAAAGCCCACTGCATGTGCACAGTCTCCCTGGGACATCTGCTAGCCATTCACATGAGGCCAGGAGTGTGGATATTTTTAGTGAATCATACCATGAATTAGAGAGTCTCCCACGTGAAGCCAGCTGTGGGACCAAGTAAGGGAACCAGCTGAAGCCGGGAGAGAGGTCCTAGAGCACATAGCTAGAACCCAGTGGAAGGTGAGAAAATTCCAGCGGGCTCCAGGAAGTTAGTGTCAGTTCAAGACAATGTTATTCGATGGGTGTAGCAAAAAAGGTTGGACTCAGCCACCCGGGGAGTTTTCTGATGGAGCTGCTGTCAGCCTGTCAGGGATGGGACACCTCTCGCAGGCAAGTTTCTGGAAATGGTGTCCATTTCTGGAAGCCAGGTAGACAAGTGCTATAAATAGCTCCCTAGTGACCACTGGGTTCAGGGCTGAGACACTGAGCAGCTTGGGTGGAAGCATGGCCTCTGGAACTTGGCCCGTTGAGCCATCAGGGAGAGGTATAGGTGAGGGATGGGTGACATTTGGTCAACCCCACAGCTATTGGCCTAGCTTTAGATGTGGCTGTGGACTTAATGCTGTTCTGTGTCTGGCAGCATGATTTAATTTCAAGCTCCATCAGACAGGCAGGTAGGAATAGTGACATCGCATCTCTCTCTACACTGGCTGGATTGGGACCAGGAAGGGACCTTTCTGTAGATGGAGGCCACCAACGGACCCAGTGGCTAGGTGCTGTAAACATGGAGACAGAGCACAAAAACAGGGGAGTTGTGACCAATTATAGTTGTAATAAAAACTAGGTGGAAAAGTTGTTCTATTGGCAGTGACATCCTTTTCATCTCTGACATAGTTCCAGAAGGATATACCACTTACCTGAGGTAGCCCTGATCCATAGAATTTCTGCAAAGAGGGCAGTGTTCTGGTCAGCCCATTTTGGTAGCCACTAGCCATGTGTGGGTACTGAGCACTTGAAATGTTGCTAGCATGCCTGAGGAACTTTTAAATTCCACTTAAATTGAATTTAAATGGCCACTTATGGCTAGCGCCTATTGGATTGGACACCGCAGAACTAGATCCTAGAGTAAGTGGCAGTAGAAAATCTTGTCCCGAGAATAATAAATTAATAATTATAAAAATTGATCAGGGCAAAGACCTAATGGGCTGTTCTCTTTGGCTGTACTCCCAATAGGTAGCATTCATTTCTTTAAAATTAATAAAAGGTAAACTCCTTTGCCTGGAGTGATGAAAATTCACCTTGTTATTAAGATTCAGCACAGAGGGGGCATTGAATTCATTTTCTAAGGCTGTATTGTGCCACAGTGTATCTCTATAAAATGGTGATTAAAATCCTGTTGGAATTTATCACAAGGAGTTTGATAGTTAATGAGCAATTTCTAAATATTCCTGTCAAATTGGATAGTAGCTGTTTTCCAAGTAGTTTGGAAAGTAAGCAACCTCATCTATTCAAGTGCAGGAAGAAAATAACACTGTATAATTTTTAATTTTTTAAGTCTCATTAAGAAAATTATATTTCAGGTTGTGTGTGTTAAATTCACAGAATGTTTTAGTACACTAGTATGTTAATGTAATTAAAATATGTACATCTATTGCGGGTGCTTGCTTAAATATTTTTTCCTAACAGAGATGCATCATCAAAAACAGAGCTCTCTGGTCAATGTTATATAGCCTATAGAAAAGTATGTTCCTGGAGCTAACCAATGGGATTAAATGCTTATCCTAATCTCAGATATTTTGAATGACATAACAACAGGGAAAGTATAGTTATTGAGGGCCTTTCTTCACAGTATTTTCAATAACCATATAACCAGTTCACCTGTTATAGGTTTCATAATTCCTTTTTATGCTCAGTAAATCTCACCCCCCTACCCCATGTCTGTATCTTTCTTATGTTTCATTTTCCTATATTTTTTGTAGCTTCTTTTGAACAATCTCTGGAAATCAATCAGAGGCTTCAAAACTGTGCATTCTCCCTTGATAACCTGCCTGCTCTGGACGGGCCTCCTTCATCCCTCGGGGCTGCCCCAGACAAGTGAGGTATTAAGAAATGAGGGCAGTGCTAGGAACTCCCACGTTGGGAGCATCTCCTCTAATTAGGCTCATTCATTGTTCTGATGGAGAGAGAGCAAGACTGCTTCCACGGCTCCTCCCCAAATCAATCACATTCGAGTCTCCAAGAACATCCCAGACTCCCCGGCTGATTGTAACGTGCATACGAATGGCCGCTGCCTCCCTGAGCACTGTTACACATTGCCAGATATGACTTAGCTATTACACATTAGTCTATTGCATGGCCCAGTAGGTAGCCACTGGTGGCCATTTAAACTTAATTAAAATAAAATAGTATAATGATGATTCAGTTGCACTCACCACCGGCAAGTACTCCAGAACACAAGTGGCTGGTAGTTACTACATGGTACAGCCCCAGTAGAGAACATTCCCATCACCAGAGAATTCCACTGAGCTCTGTTACCAATCAGAAAACATCAAATCGGAGAAGAAAAACACACAGCATTCCGTGTGGTTGGCAAGTGCTATGCTGTATCCTCTATTGCATTTGGAACTTAGTTTACTAATCCTTTGATTTTTAAATTCAGTGGAAATAACTTTTGGTTAACTTAAGTGAAGGACTGATTTGATATTACGTGATTTGCTTGGCCTAGCTTTGACCTACCTCCCTTGTTAGTGTTTGTACTAGTGCCTCATTCAATCCTTGACTAGGATTTTGTTGTGTATGCCATTTAAAAACAATTTAATCATGGGGATTATCTCCTCTGAAATCTATATTGTTTTATAGAAGAGGTGAACAGCTGGGGAAAATAAACCCCAAGGTTTCTGATCCCACCAAAAGAAAATATGGCATCAGTCATTGCCTCACACAATGACATTTGTGAAAACTAGAAACGGACAGATTTCATGCTTTAATCACACATCAGTATAAACATCCTGCACAGTCTTAAGAGAACAGGGACATTAGGAGAATATTGACCTTAATATCATTTTCACTTATGAAAAAGCTATAAGTAGCCATTTTACTAGCTGAGTATTATTTACTGACTTCTGGTAAGAATCACTTTTTTTGAATAATTTGCAGTCTCATTCATTTCATGATGCCTTGACATATACACATGCTATGGTACAGATTTTTACCAGAACCTAGTATTTCATAACATATGCCATCCTGCTATTTTGGATGGCTTTTATTAAGTCCTACCCCTACATGTAAACAGAATACATCAGTCCATTAATGGAACTCATTATGCTTATTTATCCTTGCCAAGAACTACTATTGAAAATTATCACAAATCGCTATGTAATTATAATTCAGATTTCATAGATGCATACACTTTATTTTTAGCAAGTTCATTCTGTTAAGTTTTACCCTATTTTGAATAATGACATTTCTGGTTACACAAGAAAAATTATGAAAAAGATTGTTTAAATAATGTCATTGGTACGTAAGCTATTCTATTTAATAATTGTAATTCTTAGTCCATAATATATATAAATTGTAACTCTAAGAAGCTTATGCTATTAGAATACCTAAGAAGAATAACTGGAACAACTTATTCTGATAGGATCTGGCAACCAAAGTGATCTTTTTATGTTTCATTTTAGTCCATATATCTTTAGTTTTAATTCTCCCCAAGTGGCTGAGTGGTATTTCAGTTTTTATTAGGATGTAATATGAAGAATAATAATGTAGATTAGATCTTCTTATTACTTACTGAGCCAAAAATGATATGCATCACCAAATTACCAGAAAATTCTTTTAACAACCAGGTCCTTGGTTCAAAAATGATTGCTTTAAAAAGTTGTGACCATCTTGTAATTTTCGAAGTAGCATCTTTAGACCCTCCCCCTTTATTTTTCTAGTTTCCATTCAGGACATTTTATCAAATAGAAATTTTTCTTTCCTCTGCTGCATGTGGTTTTTATGTGCTTTCCCCCTTAAAAAAAATAAAATCTTCAGTTTCAGGAGCCCTTGTGTTCAATTTCTTCACTTTAAAATTATGGGAGAAATAATTGTTATTTCCTTATCTTCATCTCCAATTCTCTCATCATTTTCATTGGGCCAATTTTCTTCTTTTTCTTCTGTCTACTGTAAGGAACTTTTCACTCTGCTCCATTCCCTGCAATTTAGGGTTTACAATTTCTTTGAGCTTCTCAGATTATCCTTTGTACTTATGTCCACTTTTTCATTAAAAGAAGATTTCAGTCTTCTTTCAACTGCACCATCCATATATTGCCATATTTAAAACCCATCTTCTTATTGATGAAAACCAACTATCCCTACTGCTTACTGATAGTAAATGTGTAACTTGTGATTGAGTTAAAAATGATCATGTACTATGAAAGAATTTTCTAGCATGTTCAGGTTATTACATTATATGTAATGAAGCTGAAGTAAAATAACTTCGAATGAACATAATATCAGGAAATAATAAGAACTTGCATATCCTGTAGCCTGGGTCAACAAGCCCATAGGCAAATCACCATTTTATTTGAAATTTGACAATCATACTAGGGTTGGGGATGGTATAGCAGGGAAAAGGGCAGGGTCGGCAGTTCTGAGTCCTAAATTTTGTCAGTCCCTAATTGTGTGCTTTTCAGCTAAGCTATGTTACTTCCTTGAGCCTTTCATTTATAAAATGGGGGTTATCTCAGATGTTTCAATTAAATGATATGCAAATCACTCTCCACATTCCACAGCGATAATTCTCTTCCCTCCCAGAAGTGGACTCTTCTGCTTTGGATTCAGGATAGGTGAACTTTAGCCTAGGTATAGCCATTTCAATAGGAGAACCCTGGTAAAATGACTATTGTTGCATAATATGCTACCCTGGGCAGCTACGCTTGCATTCATTCACCTACCAACTAAATCTTCTCTATCATCTTTAAAGATTGCATATCCCATTTAATGAACTCTCAACTAAATATTCTTTCCAGCTTTAAAATACTTCTAATTCAGCTACAAAGCCAGTCCATCACGTTGCTTGTAACAGTTTCTTCTACATTTTCCTCAGACCATTCAGGTCGTTTTTCATTCATGTAATGATGACATGAATCTTTCTGAAGGCTGAAGGCCTGGGACAACATGGGTGTCCCTATGAATAAACCTAAACTTCCATGTGTCCAACTTCAATAGCTTCTCTCTCAATTGAATCAAAACCCTGCCAATTTAAATGGGGCTATCTTCAGACTGGTTTTTTTTTTTTTTTTCGAGGCTTATAATCACAATTACAACATATCTTACATACCACCACCATTTCCAAAAGTATAGTACTCTTGAAAGAGATAAACACTTACCAATTGTCAAGAATTTTAAAGTTGATTATGTGGCACTAGCCTTCATGAGAAAGGGCAGAAGTCCTCCTGTGTCTCCCTGGAAGGAAAAGCATGCTTCAGTGAAACCCTTTCACCAAGATGCTTGGAATCTGCTTATTAATTTTCCGCCTTCACCTCCCGGTGGCACATATACTAATTACCTATCATTTTGTGAGCTACGAATAAAGTTGAAGTTTTCTCTGAAATTATAGCCATGGGAGCATTTTATTTTCATTTGGGCTGCAGTCTTCATTCTGATTCTGTATTCTTTATCATAACTTCTGACTTTGAGTACATGTGGGCAAGGTGAATGGCTTTTATAAATGGCCACATGTGCAATAAGTTCAAGGGCAAAAAGCCACATAATTGCTTTTTGTCTATGCCTGTGAGCTGATTTATTTTTTATATGAGTTTATTATTTTTCATGTTTAATCACTTCTCCATTCTTCACCCAGCTCCCAGCCCTCTCTCCTCTGTCAGCCTGTTCTCTGTTTCTTTGCATCGGTTTCTACATGTGTGAACTTATTTCAGTCATTAGATTCTACATACAAGTGAGATCATATGGTATTGTCTTTCTCTGACTGAAAAGAGAGTATCACTTAGCATGATACTCTCCCGGTCCATTCATGTTGTCACAAAAGGTAAAATTTCCTCCTTTTTAATGGTCAGATAGTATCCCACTGTGTACATGTACCACACAATTACCTTTATAAGGTATAAGGACCTCGAAAAATTCAACAATGACATGGACCTCATTCTTTAAATTTGACTTAAGGACTGTTAACCATGTCTGGTGAGTTACCTAAATATTGAACTGTTTTTATAGGTGTTTGAAAAGTTACCCATAGATCTTACCTGGGTTTAAGAGAGTCAGGGCAGTGTATTTTGGAGTTTCTTATGCTGCCCTCTTTTAGACATCACTAATGTCAGCATTCCTGTTTGACCCCAGGCTTCTTTCTTTCTCCTCTGTCTTTCTGCTTCTCCAGCAGTAAAATCTAGGTTTTTGTAGCAAAGCAGTGGTCATGTTGCTGAGTATCTGCCCCCTCATCAGTGTTCAGGAGCAGCATATGCTTAGACTATATTTCATGTTTGATAAATCCAATTTGCTTAAGATACTTGTAACACAGTTTCAGCTTTGGCAATTGTAAGCAAAGGATCCAGTGGGTATTTGGTGAAGTAAACAGATGTGGACATGCTGCCTGCATCCAGATGCATTCATGTATTTTCAAAGAAGTGGATAAAACATTGTTAAGAGTGCATAATGGAATTCACAGGAGATGGGGAGAGAGGGTTGATATTCAGGAATAAGTCACAGTATAATAAACCTGCTCCTGTGTTTAGATGGAACGAGGAGGTGCTAACACTGACATGTAGCTGGAGAAAAGGAAAGTGGAGATCCTGGGGAGGAGAGGTGGCCCTGGGAGAATGCTGCT
The DNA here is from genome assembly GCA_004026585.1 of Noctilio leporinus. Classification (NCBI taxonomy): domain Eukaryota; kingdom Metazoa; phylum Chordata; class Mammalia; order Chiroptera; family Noctilionidae; genus Noctilio; species Noctilio leporinus. The sequence goes on along the minus strand of PVIW01005262.1, from coordinate 95,453 downwards.
GCCCTCAATGGAATGTTGTCATCTTTGAAAGGCACGGGTTCAATTCAATCCATGAATCACTCATTGATCATTACTTTGGAAAGTGAATTTATAGACAAGGCACAGAGCTACATCAAGTGGGGAATACAAAGGACTAGGCACAGCCCTTATCATTAAGAAACTTTTAAGTCTTGGGATGTTTTGGAGAGAGGAATTTTCTGGGTTGGGGCAATAGGAAATTCCTTTGGCATAGCACGGTGAGGTAGGATTGCCCCTGAACGTCAGCGATAAGAATGAGATGTTTCCTTTTGATGAACACTCTTAGAAAGGGTGGCAGAACTTTGTCATCCTGAATGCACTTGATAATTCTTCATTTCAGCCTTCTCTAGTCTTAGTGCTTGTGCAGATCAATATTCTAAGAAAGGAGGCCCAGTGATTTGTGTTAGCCACCAGTATAAGGCATAAGTTCATTATGTAACGTGCAGTTATGAGCTCCTAATTTGCCTAGCACAAGGTTTCCAGACTGTAGGCGTATCAGAGATCTCGAATGCATTTAACGTGACATGGTTCACACACGAGTTTTAAAAAGGAATAATCCTTTTGAAGCCTTGAGAAAACTGACACACACCCACTTGAGGATTTGTTATAGTTCCTGCTGGGGTGAACTTGTTTGTGGCCCATTTGTAAGATTGTTGTGTGATGACTGTCCCACTGGCAGGCAGTTCTGTCCAAGAGAATGTGATTGGGTGCTGGTGACTCAAAGCAGGGGTGAGAGGACTTGTGGTATCCACATTAAGGACAAAGGGGACTCTATTTGTATCCAACTCTGCACCTATCAGCATGCGACAAAGAAGAAACCTATGGGGAGGTAGAGAGACAAACTGTTTATTTTTACAAGTGTGAGAAAGAAAACTGAGTCTGAGTTGCAGAGCTGCTAAGGAATGAAAGAAAAAAGAGAGAGAACTTCACAGGCTGAATCTTGGTGTCTTACTTATTCCTTTTGGCTACAGAATGCCTGCCAGCAGGAGACTCATCACTAAGTTATTACAGGAAAATTGAGCCAGGCAAGAAAAATAAGGATTGCTTTTCTCTTCACCCCATAAATTTTGTTATTAATAAATCAGATTCTTATAGAAGAGACTGCCACCACTGTCTCTAGAAGCAAAGTTTTATTGGCAGCTTTTATGAAAATGCACAGTAGTTTTAAGAGCAAATATTACACTTTTAAGTCAAAACCTATATCATTAAAAACACACGTGCTCGTGATTTACCCCAAGCTTGAGTTGGATCTTGACTCTTCATTTTGATGCTGGAATAAGGAAACATGATTTGACATGCAGTTAAAGGTGTGATAACCTACGATGATTTCCCCTGCTTGGCACTCCCTGTCTAGACTTTGGGGAAAATTCCAGAACACCGCATTCTTATGTGAGAGATACCTCTTTGGTTGCTTCACTTTCCACAAGGGGCCTTTTAAGACAGTAAATTAACCAGCCCGAACAGGAACACTGCAGTCCCTTTTAAAATTAAATTTGAGACAGATACTATCAAAGTAAATTGTAATTTTTCCAGGATGATTTGGTGAAGAGAGATGAATACTCTCCACGTACTTGCTTTGTGGGAGAATTGATTGTTCAAAACAACAACACACATGGATCTTATTTTCCTGATTGTAAAACATCGGCTAATCGCAGGGGAACATCAAGACGTTATTCTTGCAGCTTGTGTTTTTCAAGTGCTTTCTGACAAGACAACTTCTGCTCACCAGGGCGGACAGAGACTTGGGTCGTGGTAAAGTTACGGGCACATGGGCATGCATGGAACAGGCATGGCCAGCCAGCGCTTGCAGCACATTAATTCAATTTTCTCCAGTTGTACCTGCTGCAGCTGTGCCCTTCCATCGTCACTCCCTCCTGATGATCACAGCAAGTAGGGACTTAGCTCTGGGCCTTGAGATGAAGGGGAGCCCAGGCTGGGCTGGGATGACATGATTGGCCGCAGTGGTGGGCCTTGGTATGACTGGCGTTGTACTTTGGGAGGAAACAGGGAAAATGTGCCCTTTGCATCCGCAAGAGGCATTGAGTTTGTCTGTACCCCAGTAGACTCATCAAGGACAATTCATTCACAATGGTTGATCACCCCAGGGCACCCTAGTGTTTCTCCATCCTATAAAATATCCTGTAATTCCCCCATTCAACCTCTCCCTCCTGCCTTGAGGCCCTGGCAATCTCTGATTTGTTTAGCATCTCTGTAGTCTTATCTTTTCTAGAATGCCATATAATTGGAATCAGAGGGTATGTAATTTTTTCAGATAAGCTACTTTCATTTAGCAATGTACATTTAAGTTTCACCCATATATTTTCACATTGATAGCTTATTTTTTTTAATGGCTGAATTGTATTCACTTGTATGGCTGTACTATTGGTTTTATCTATTCACCTATAAAGGACATCTTGCTTGTTTCTATTTTATGAAAATTATGAATAAACTGCTATAAATGTTTGCATATAGATTTCGTATGCACATAAATTTTAACATCAGTTGAATAAATATCTAGGAGTGCAATGGCTGAAGCATGTGGTAAGACTATGCTTAGCTTCATAAGAAAGTGCCAACCTGTCTTCCAAAGTATCTGTGCCATTTTGCATTCTCACGAGCCATAAATGAGAACTCCTTCAGCTCCACATTCTTGTCAGCACTTAGTATTGACAGTGTGTTTGGATTTTAGCCATTTTAACAGTTGCATAGTGATAGTTCATTACTGTTTTAATTTTCAATTCCCAAATGATAAGTGCCAATGAGCATCTTTTCATATATATTTTAAAACAACTGTATATGTTTTGCTGGTGAGGTGTCTGTTCAGATCTTTTGCCCATTTTAAAATTAGTTTTTTTGTTTGTTTGTTTATTGTTGCATTTCAGGAGTTCATATATTTTTATTACAAATCTTTTATTTATTTTTAAAGATTTTATTTATTATTTTTAGAGAGAGAGGAAGAAAGGGAGAGAGACATCAATGTGTGATTGCCTTTTACCTGCCTCCAGCTACAGACCTGGCTGGAGACCTGGCTTGCAACCTGATTATGTTCCCTGGCTGGGAATCGAACCAGTAACCTTTGGGTTCCCCGGCTGGCATCTTATCCACTGTGCCACCAGCCAGGGCCCACAGACCTATTATTTATTTATTTATTTTATTAAAGTTATTGGGGTGACTGACCTTGGTTAATTAGATTATATAGTTTTCAAGTGTAGATTTCTATAATACATGGTCTGTATAGTGCATTGTATGCCCACTACCCAATGTCAAATCATCTTCCGTCATCATATATTTGGTTCCTTTTACCCTTTACTTCCCACCCTCCATACCCCTTTACTCTGGTAACCACCAAACTGTTGTCTGTGCCTATGAGTTTCAGTTTCATATCCTACATATGATTGAAATCATATGGTTCTTAGCTTTTTCTGACTGACATTTTGCTTAGCATAATATTCTTTAGGTTCATCCATGTTGTCAAAAATGGCAGTATTTTCTTTCTTATGGCTGAATGGTATTTGATAGTATATATGCACCACATCTTTATTCAATCATCTGTTGAAGGAACCTTTGGTTGTTTCCCTGTCTTGACCACTTTGCATAGTGCACAATGAACACAGGGATGCATATATCTTTGTGAATAAATGTTTTTAAGCTATTTGGGTAGAAAATATTTTATTCAGTATCTATTTTGAAGATATTTTCTTCTAGTCTGGTCTGTGGCTTATCTTCTCATTTTATAAATAGTGGTTTCTTTATAGCAAACGTTTTTTATTTTAATAAAGTCCAACTCACTCATTTTTCTCCTTCGTGGATTGTTCTCTTGGTGTGGTATTTAAAAGCTTATTACTAAATTAAAAAACAAAAACAAAAAACAGATTCTTTTCTGTTTTCTTTAAGAAGTTTTATAATTTCTCATTATTGTTTAGATCAATGATTCACTTTGAATTGATTTTTGTGTAAGGTGTAACTTTTGTGTACAAATCCTTCTTGTTGCATGTAGATGTCCAATTGTTTCAGCAAAATTTGTTTAAAAGACTATCTTTTCTACACTTTATTGTTTTATTTCCACTGTCAAAGATCTATGACAAAAAATATAGCTGATTATATTTCTGTCATTCTGTTTCTGAACTTATTGTTCTGGTCCACTGGTCTACCTATGCATTCTTCCAGCAATAACACACTGTTTTATTTCTGTTGCTTTTATAGTAGGTCTTGAATTCAGATAGTGTGAATCTTCCAATTTGTTTAGTATTTCAGTTCTTCAGTATTAAATGTTATTCTAGGTCTTTTGTTTTTCCATTTAAACTTTAGAATTATAATTTTTTATATCTACAAAATGCGTTGCTGGATTCTTACTGGGATTGCACTGAGTCTATATGTCAAGTTGAGAAGAATTAACATCTGATAATATTGAACAATCTGAACATTAACAATATTGAATTTCCAGTCCACAAGTATAGAGTATCTCCTTATTTTAAAACATCTTCTTTGATTTTTCATCAATGTTTTATAGTTTTCTATGCATAGGTCCTGTACATATTTTATTAATTTATACCTTTGTATTCATTTTATATACTATAATAAGTGGCACTATTTCTTAAATTTCAGATTCTAATTGTTAATTGCCAATGTAAAGAAAAGCATTAGGCTTTTGTTTAATTAACCCTGTGTCCTATAATCTTATTACATCCTTTTCTGGTTTTATTACACTTGCTAGGATTTCCAGTATATTGTTAAGTAGGAGGTATGAGAGAGGATATCCTTACCTTATTTCTGATTTTAGAGAATCCAGTTTAAGGATGATGTTAGCTGTAGGTTTTTCTGAAAAGTTTTTTTAACAAATTGAGGAAAGCTATTACCTATTTCTACTATACTAAGAGTTACAAAAAATCCTGATGGGTATTCAATTTTGTCAAATGCTTATGAATTAGTTACATATGCTTGTGATATAATTATATGACATCTTCTATTTACTCTGTTGATGTGGTGAATTACACTGATTTATTTTCAGATGTTGAACTTGCCTTACATACTTGTATTGGGCTTGGTCATGGTGTGCAATTTCTTGAATACATTGTGGTATTTGACTTACTGACATTTTGTTAATGCTTTTTGTTCCAATTCTCAAGAGAGATATTGGTCTTTTTTTTTTTTCTTTCTGTAATGTCTTTATCTGATTTTGGTATTAAGGGTAATACTAGATGCATAGAATGAACTAGAAAGTGCTTTCTCTGCTTTTGTTTGCTGAAGGAGACCATAGAGAATTGACATGGTTTGTTTCTTAAATATTTTTTAAAGATAACTTGTGAAATCACCTGAGTTGGCTGATTTTTTGTAATGTTAATTATTGACTCAATTTATTTATAGCTGTAGAGATATTCAGCTTATTTCATGCTCCTTGTGTAAGTTTTGGTAGTTTGTGTCTTTCAAGTAATTGGTACATTTGATCTAAATTATCAGACTTGTGGTCATAGAGTTGTTCTTATCATCCTTTTATTTTTTAATTATTTCTATTTTTTAAAATTATTCTTTTAATGTTCATGAAGCCAGTGATGGTGACTCCTCTTTAAAAAAATAATATTGGTAATTTGTTTCCTCTCTCTCTATTTTTTAATTATCTGGACAAGGAGTTTATCAAGTTTATTAATCTTCTCAAAGAACCAGTTTTGGCTTCATTGATTTTCTTTATTGTATTGTGTTTTCAATATTATTAATTTCTGTTCTAATATTTAATACTTTTCTGCTTGTTTTGGGTTTAAGTTGACTTTTTCTCTAGTGTTTTAACTAGTGGAAACTTAGGTTATTGATATAGTTTTCTTCTTATGTAATACATGCATTTAATGCTATATATTTTCCTCTTTCCTTACATCCTACAAGTTTTGGTAAGTTTCTTGAGAAAGGGAAAATAAATAAGGTGAGCTTTAAAATTGCCCCAACTTCCTACCTGAAGAGAAGTTCCAGATCATGGCTCAGGGAAGGAGGACTCAGGTAGTTGTTGAATGAAGTGCACACCAAAGAAAAGCTATAGGAATGAAGAAGGTAGAACTGGTAGACTGGTGGGGGCCAAGACTTAACTATGGATAAATTGAGATTTTACTTGGGCTATGAAAGTCAATAGGAAAGTGGTAGAAAAAGCACAAGGTGAGAATGTAAGACTGTATTTTAAAAAGTGATAGATATAGGGCCAGCCTTGTTTTATGAAAACTAAAGGTTTGGGTAGGGAATTTATAAGGAAAGGTTTAAAAACTATGTTGAGATTATTTGTGGCAATTAACCAGTCTTAATACAGTGTTTAATTTTATTCAGGAGATCAGTGGTTTTTTAAAAATTTAAAATAAAACCAGTAAAATCTTTAAAAAAATCAGTTATTCCCCAATCCCAATACAAATCCATATAAATTAAAATGTAGCCCCAACCTTCCAAATTCTGATACCCCATTTAGAACACCCAGTGTCCGCAGAGCATTGTTTTAAAAACTCCTTCTGTAGGCTAAGAATGCCTTTGAGGGATCTAGACAGACAATACAGGATAAAATGGGTGTATAATGGAGATTAATCAATTGTCAGTTCATTGGATTGGGAGGGAGATCAAAGAGGTAGGCAAGGAGACAAATTTGGAGCAGTTGCATTGCTGCTGGCAAGAAGGGTTCAGGGCGGGAATAGAATGGTGGTGGTGAGCCAGAAAGGAAGGACTAAAGAAAGACACAGGAGGAAATCCTAGGATGTGGTGATTTGTTGGATATGAAGGAGGAAGGGAAAGAGCATTAAGTAAAATGCACTGGATAATTTATAGTCCCTTGATCTAATACACTTAGAGGCTATGAAAATAATAATAATCTGTAATGCTATATTTCACGTAGGTTCATATTTCTTTGCTGCCCTTGGTGTAACCTTGGGCTTGATTGCTTTTCTAAACTTCTTTCCTCTCTTAAATGGGAGATTATAATAGTTCCTACCTTATAGGATTCATTTGCTAGTGTTTGGAGGGAAAACATTAGGACTGATGCAGGGGAATTTTCTTGGAGAAAGTTTTAATAATTCTTCTCTTTATTTAATTCTTAACTAATTCAACACTTCTGTTTCCTTCAACATGTTGAATTAAAAAACTTTTAGTTTGTCACTCGGTCTGGCTTTTTAATACCTGTGAATAATATGAGATTATTGAGAAACAAAAAGAAAGGTTACTTTGCAAATTTTTGAAATATTTAACAATACATTCAAGTAGTCTTAGGGAACTGGGAAAATACTAAAGTTATACTAGTTTTTTGTGCAGGCACAAGGTATTAAGGAAAAAAAAGGTTATTTCAGAAAAAAGAAAATTTAAAAAGTACATTACATAAGAAGTAACCAATCCAATGAATTCTATTAAGTAATGAATATTAAGATAGTGTATTTATTTTTCCGAGACACATTGATTAAGGCAGAGAATTTAAAGAATGAAAAAAAAAAAAAAAGTAATGATTAAATGAACTCTAAAGTACTTAGAGATTGTATTTAAAAACGTCTGTTTTGGCTCTGGCTGGTGGCTCAGTGGATAGGGTGCCGGCCTGCAAACCCAACGGTCGCTGGTTTAATTCCCAGTCAGGGCACATAACCAGGTTGCAAGCCAGGTCTCCAGCCAGGTCCATAGCTGGAGGCAGATGAAAGGCAACCACACATTGATGTCTCCCTCCCTCTCCCTCTCTGCCTCTCCGCCTTCCCCTCTCTCTAAAAGTAACAAATAAATACCTTTAAAAAATTAAAAAACAAACACACATCTGTTTTGACACATTAAGGCAGAATTTTTTATAAGTAATGATTTTGACAGCATTTTTATAAAATATTTTATTCACTATTTTTAGAGAGAGGGGAAAGGAGAGAAGAAAGGGAGAGAAACATTAATCTATGGTTGCCTTTCACCTGCCTCCAGCTGGGGATCTGACTGGAGATGTGGTTTACAACCTGGATGTGTGCCCTGACTGGGAATCGAACCAGTGGCCCTTGGGTTCATAGGCTGGTGCTCAATCTACTGAGCCACACCAGCCAGGGCAAGGCAGATCTGTTTATTTTGTGGTGAGAACATAATTGTTTCAGCAGTTGATAGGCTTTTAGCTTCTTTCTCCTTGCCCAGACCCAGACCCTGTCCTGTTTTGTAGCATACCAGATGCCAGGCAGATGGGGAAGAGATTCTCCTGCCTGCCTTACCTAGAGAGTGCCCCAAACACCTTCTCTCTCCATTTCATTCACAGTCCAGTTGCCTGTTTATTAGTTTAACAAAATTCTCTTAACACTTTCTAATGCATTAGATTCATGCAAATTCACAGTGGACTCCTAAATGGAGGTGCTGTCCTCAGCTTCTCTGAATCTTTACGACAGTGTGGCAAGGATATTAAAGAATGCTTAACCCAAGGGGATGAAAATTGAAACTGGTGCCATTTCATATTAAGTTGGACTTGCTGGATGAAAGGCAGTTTTCTCAATCTCTCATATGAAACCAATGGGTAGCCTTGAAACTGAATAAGCTCAAAACTTAAAAAAAAAAAAAAACAAAAAAACAAAAACAAAACCCAATAACCAAATTAAAAAATGGGCAAAGGACCTGAATAGACACTTCTCCAAAGAGGACATACAGATGGCCAACAGACATATGAAAAGATGTGCAATGTCATTAATCATCAGAGAGATGCAAATTAAAACCACAATGAGTGCCATCTCTCACACCTGTCAGAATGGCTATCATCAATAAAATAACCAACAAGTGCTGGTGAGGGTGTGGAGAAATGGGCCCCTCTGCCCTGTTGGTGGGAATGCAGACTGGTGCAACTACTGTGGAAAGCAGTATGGAGATACCTCAAAAAATTAAAAATGGATCTTCTTCTTGACCTGATAATTTCACTTCTGGGAGTATCCAAAGGAGCCAAAACTCTAATTCAAAAGAACATAAGCATGCCTATGTTCATTGCAGCATTATTTACAGTCACCAAGATATGGAAGCAGCCCAATGTCCATCAACAGATGAGTGGATAAACCAACTATAGGGCATTTACATCATAAAATACTATTCAGCCTTAACAAAGAATAAAATTTTACCCTTTACAACAGTATAGATGGACCTGGAGAATATTATGCTAAGTAAAATAAGCCAGTCAGAGAAAGACAAACCTCATGTGATTTCATTCATATGTGGAATCTAATGAAAAAACTAAACTAACAAGCAAAACGGAAACAGGTTCATAGAAAGCAGATTACATCTAGTGACTGGGAAGAGGTTAGAGGGTGGAGGGATTGAGCAAAAAGGAAAAAGGATTCATGGACATGGACAGCAGTGTAATGATTGCTGGGGGGAATAAGGTACAAGGGCACTAAATAGTAATAGAAAAATATACAATAAAAATAAATTTTAAAAAGGGGCACGAAAATAAATTTGCTTTGACCACCAGTGTTGTCAGTGATACAACTTGAGAACTAATAATGTGTGTACACTAACATGTATGTTGTTCTGTATTGCGCTGCTGAAGATTTTACTTAATTCTAAAAAATGACATTTTCATGTACTAAGTAACAAACATCTTGTTTATATGGGATTATGTCCCACAAATAGATGTTTTGACTGTTAAGAGGCTACCTGTTTAATAGTTGCATCATTTAAGCTTGTTGCTTTTTCCCTTTTCCTGACTGATAAAGTAAGTTAGGTAAAAGGAATGAACTTAAGTAAAATGCATATCAATTTGTATTTCTGCTCTACAAATAATACTGGAAAATGTCTTGGTAGGGAGCAGAGGATGAGTTTTAATGTTATTTTTGGATTTTAATCATACATGCCACTTTCCTGTCCCATCCCTCTATATAACTGAGACACAATCTGTAATCATTGGTTCTGATTGGCAATTCTCATTTAACCTAAGCTAGAAGTTGGGTAGAGTTCACCAATGAAGCCATCAGGTCCAGGACTTTTACTTTTGGGGAGGTTTTCTTATGGTTAATTTTCTTACTGTTGACTTGTCTATTTAGATTTTCCAGTTCTTCATGATTCAGTCTAGGAAGGTTGCATTTTTCTGGAAACTATCCATTTCTTCTAGGCTATTGAATTTGGTGGCATATAGTTTTCCATTGTATTCCTGCATGGAACTTTGTATTTCTGTGGTGTCTGTGGTAACGTCTTTTTCATTTCTGAGTTTGAGTCTTTTTTCCTTAGTGAGTCTTGCCATAAGTTTGTCAATTTTATTAATCTTTTCAAAGAATCAGCTCTGTGCTGCATCAACATATTCTTAAATAATATTCATGGCAGAAGCATTGTTTGATGCTAAGGATAACTAATCATGACCCTGTCTTTTTTACAGTATCTGTTACACAGACACACATACACACACACAGAATTTGATGGAGTTGGTTTAAACTGGCTCACAAAAGCCTATTATTCAATTGTTAGGAGTTTTGTAAGCTGTTTGATATCCGACAAGTAGTTTCAAGTTTGCCATGGCAGGAGTGTTTACACAGTGGAAATCGGTGAGGGGTACCAATCAATCAAAGCCTTTAAAAAAGTTTCCTGGGCAGCTGGTTGTCAAACTCCAGTCTACCTGTGCCTCCATGTATTTCTTCACATAGAAGAAATGGTTATTAGCACCGAAGTCTGAAAGCCCACAGGAGAGAAAGAATCAACGGTTTTCTTCTGTGTTCTCAGGGATACGGAAGGACCGAAGAGGAGGGAGAACAATGAAGCACAAGCGGCCACGCGAAGATGGGGAGAGCAACTCCGGCTCCTCGCGAGACATGAGAGCGGCCAGCCTGTGGGCCAGCCCCCTCCTGATGAGGCACTCGAAGAAGAACAGCCCTGCCTTATCTCTGACAGCCGATCAGATGGTCAGTGCCTTGATGGACGCTGAGCCCCCTCTGCTCTATTCCGAGTACGACCCTACCAGACCCTTCAGCGAGGCTTCGATGATGGGCTTGCTGACCAATCTCGCAGACAGGGAGCTGGTTCACATGATCAACTGGGCAAAGAGGGTGCCAGGTAAGAACGCTAAGCTTGACTTTCATTGTTCAGAGCCAATAACTATTTATGAACTGGGTTTGATGACATAGGAGACAGAAATAGTGGGAAACTATTATCTAATAGCTTATTATCTAATTGGTTCCAAGGTTACATCCGACTTTGCTACTTTTTTGGTATCAGTACACAGTAATTCTCCTGGAAGTTAAGAAATGATGTTTTAAAATAAAAATTATTTTCAACCCATCCTATTTACCAAAAAAATATGAGATGGACATTACGCAATAAATGCAAGTAATAGTATATGTTCATCTCTTCAGTGTCAGAAATTTTAACATTAAGTCATCTATGATCTATACATTTTTTATTATTGAGGACTTTTGTTTAAAAAACCTCAATTATTAATAAATAATTTACCCCAAAATCTTTTCTTTTTTTTTTAATTTTATTTTTGTTGTATTACATCCATCCCCTTTTTGCTCCCCTCTGTCCTCCTCCCCACCCACCCATTCCCCCCAAAAATCTTTTCTTTTAATATCTTTGTGGACTAAAGAGATAAAAATAGGTTTCTTTCTTGATTGCCAATTATTTACTTAACTCTCTATGCTTAATATTTTAGGAGAAAAGTAATACAATTGACAAATTAGGGTTTCTTCCTAGTTCTAAGAGGAGCTTATAGAAAAATACAATGGCTGAAGTGACACTTGGTCCTTCAGTTGATTCCCTCAGAACTGACATGCCTGTAAAACTTAGCCATTGTTCTTGTTTAGAGAGAACTCTAATTTTTACGGAAAGAAGACTAGAAAGTGACCTCCTCTCTGCCCCAACATACCCTTTCAAGAGCTAATGCAGGTGAATCAAGGCAATAGGAAGTTCAATCTTTTCCCAGGACTTATAGATCAAATCAATAATAGATTTAGACAGATTGTCTTCTTTGGTTTCTTTTTAACTGATGATATCAACTATTACCTATGAAGCATGAGATGCTTTTAATTAAACCAAATAAATGTGGAGTTTTTTACTTGCATTTCAGAATTCACTGGTGTATTATAGGCCAAGTGAACATATGTCTCATCTTAGAAAATATGTTAGGAAATTTAGATATCTTAAGTCAGTCCTAATGGCGAATAAAAACTCCCAGCCCCCTTTGGAAATGTTTTACTGAGTATTTTAGCATTCTTACTTTAGCATTCTACTTTCGCATTCTCATGTGAAGCAGATCCATATAAACAAATGTTGGAATTTGAATGTACTGTGGTTATAGGTTAATGTTAATATTTGTTATGGCCTTTTTACGCACTTTGGGAAAAGATAAAAATCAAGAAATATAATGGGTATATTCCTAAGAGCCAACTTTTGGTTGCTAAGTTTTATTGTAATATAAGCATATATTTTTCCTTATAAAGTGTTAGCAGCATTAGTTGCAGAGCATTGCTGAACTCAAATATTATATATATATATATATATATATATATATATATATATATATGTATTTGTATAGTTATCAGTTGATTCCCATCATGACTTTTTCATAATGATCAGAATTTGAAGGGTATTTGGAAAAACTGGAATTAAATTCAAATACATTAGCAGTAAGTAAAGAATTCACAGCAAGAATCTTCTGAATTTAAATATAAAATGGAGACAGAAATAAAAGGGAGGAGAATGTGTCCAGATGTAGCCATCTCATTGTGAAACCTAGAACTAAGCAAATCTACAGTAATGAGATGTGTAGCAAAACCACTCTATAACTTGATTATTTTAGTTCAAAAGAACTGAATGATTTCAAAATCCTTGAACTAAACTATGTCTTGTTACTTGATGGCTTAAAAAAAAGAATTATCAAGGCAAAAAATAAACTATATATATATATGAATACAGCTGTTATAAATCAAAAGCCTATTTGTCTGGCCAAGCTGAATAAGAAACAGTCATTGATTCAAAAAGGAGGGAAAATGAGAGAAAAAGTCTTCTGGAAAAATTTGAAGGTGATTGTCAAGCTTTTACAAAAATTGATAGCCACATTTTGAAAAGCTTTTATATATTCAAGATACCATCTGTCATTTAAAAAAATTGCCCATACTGATAATCTAATGTAAGCAACATTGCATTAATGTGGTAATAGTTTGAGAATAATAGTAATTTTAAAAAGAAGTAATTAAAAAATGTCAATAATAAAAAGATAGCAAGAAAGTCAGTTCTAGGGAACATAGAATTAGCTATATGATGTACCAGCCACTTGGATAATCCTCAGAATGTCTACCAATATAACAGAAATTGTGAATTAATGTCATTAAAAATAAGCTATATAGAGGAATAATTGATAAGGTTGTAAGATATTTAAAGTGTGTGTGTATGATTTTCCCCATGTAGTTAATTAACCCATTTATTACTTTACATATTTATCTTTTCTGTGTGAGAATAGTTAAGTTCCACTTAATCAATTTCAGTGATATAATACAGTGTCATTGAAGTCACCATGTTTTGCATTAGATTCTCAACCTGTTTTCATCTAACAGCTGAAAGTTTGTACTATTTTACAAATTCCCGCTTGTTTGCCCCATCCTGAGTCCCTGACAACCATTTTTCTACTCTGTTTTTGTATGTTGAGCTTTTTTAAAAAAAGATTTCACATATAAATGATATCATGCAATATTCATCTTTCCCTGTCTTGATTACATTAATTTGTGTAGTGCCCTCAAAGCCCATCTATGTTATTGCAACTGGAAGGATTTCCTTCTTTTTCATGGCTGAATAATAGTCTAATAATATTCTATTATGTGCACTTTCTGAGGTCTGTTCCAAAAGTATTGGCCATGCAAACTGTTTTAATTATATTGACAGTGGCTTGATACTTTCCGGACAGGCCTTGTACATACCACATCTTTCTTATCCACTTATTCACTGATGCTGCAACAAATGTGGGAATGCAGGTATCTCTTTGATATCTTGCTCAAATATTTTGGGACATGTAATCAGAAGTGCGATTTCTGGGTAACATGGTAATTATGTTTTTAATTTTTGATGAAGCTCTATACTCTTTTCCATAGTAGCTATATCAGTTTCCCATTTTTACCAACAGTGAACAAATGTTTTCTTCTGTCTTCAACCTCTTCAACACTTAATATCATTGGTCTTTTTGTTTATAGCCGTTAGAATAGCTGTAAAGAGAGAGCTCATTAGTTTTGATTTATATTTTCCTGGTGGTTAGTGATGTTGAGCATCTTTTCATGTGTATCTTGGTCATTTGTATATCTCCCTTGGAAAATTGTTCAGTCTCGGCCAATTTTAAGAAATTAGTTTTTGTTACTGCTGTTGCCAATGAGCTGTTTGAGGTTTATATATTTTGGATATTAATCCCTTATCAGATATGTGATTGGAAAATATTTTCTCCTGTTCTGTAGGTTCCTTTTCTTTTTATAGATGTTTTTTTCTGTGCAGAAGCTTTTCCGTTTGATGTAGTCTACTTGCTTATTTTTGCTTTTGTTTCCTTTGCTTTTGATGTCAAATCCGAACAAGTATTTTGAAGACTGATGTCAAGGAGCTTAGTCTCTCTGTTTTCTTCTAAGAGTTTTATGGTTTCAGATCTTACATTACATTCAACTCTTTGATCCACTTTGAGTTGGTTTTAGTGTATAGTGTAAGATAGGGCCCAATTCTGTCCTTTTGCTTGTGTTTGTCCACTTTCCCCAACACCATTTATGGAAGAGGCCATTCTTTCCTCTTTGTATATTTTTGGCTCCTTTGTCATAAATTAATTGACATATGCAAAGATTTATTTCTGGGTTTTCCATTCTGTTCCATTGACACATTCTTGATTACTATAGCTTTGTAATACAGCTTGAAATCAGGAAGTGTGATGTCTCCAGCTTTGTTCTTCTTTCCCAAGATTGCCTTAGCTGTCTGGGATCTCTTATGGTTCCATACAAGTTTTTGGTATCAGGGTAGTGCTGGCCTCCTGAAAAGAATTTGGGAGTATTTTTTCCTCTTCTATTTTCTGGCAGAGTTTAAGGATGGTATCAATTCTTTTCTGAGTGTATAATAGAATTCACCAGTGCAGCCATCTGACCCTGGAGTTTTATTTTTGGAGAAGATTTTAATTACTGATTTAATCTCCTTATTTGTAATTGATCTGCTCATATTTTTATTTTCTTCTTGATTCAGTCTCAATAGATTATATATTTATAGGAATTTTCCCATATCTTCTAAGCTGTATAATTCTCTGGCTTGTATGTATGACCTACTGATAAACAAAAATAAATTTATAATATTCTTTATCTATGTCCTCTTTCTCTTATAATTTATTCCTACTCTGTTTTTTTTTTTTTTTTCCCTCCTTTCTACTAACTTTGGTTTCATTCTTCTCCTTAGCCTTTCAGGGTATTTGTTTATTTGTGCTCTTTCTTTTCCCTAATGTAGATGTTTTTATGACTACAAGCTTTCCTCTTGTAATGCTTTTTGCTTCATCTCATAAATTTTGGTATGATGTGTATCCATTTTCACTTGCCTCAAGATATTTTTTTGATTTCTCTTTTTAATTCTTCTTTGACTCATTGGTTGTTCAGAAACATGTTTGATCTCCACAAATTTATAAAATTTTCAGTTTTTCATGTAAATGAGTTCTAGTTTCATGCCATTAAAATAGGAAAAGATGCTTGATATGATTTCAATTTCCTTAAAAGTTTAAGATCTGTACTGTGGCTTCACATGTGATCTACACGAGAGAATGAACCTTGTGTACTTCAGAAGATTGTGGATTCTGCTGCTGCTGGATGGGAATGTTTTGTGTATGTCTTTTCATTCCATCTGCTCCATCTGTATAAGTGATCTACCTACTCCATTGCAACAGTAGAGCATTCTGAGTTTAACTATACATTTACCATTACCAATGGGCTTAATATTTTTATATGTGTTCCTGTTACCAATTAGCATCCTTTCATTTCACCTTAAAAAATTCTTCTCAACATTTCTTATGAGACTGGTTTCGTGATGATAAATTCCTTCAGCATTTCTTTGTCTGGAAAACTATTTCTCCTCCAGTTCTGAAGGATACCTTTGCAGACAGAGTATTTACGGTTGGCAGATAATTTTTCTTTCAGTGAGTTGAATATATTATCCTACTCCCTCTGGCCTGCAGTTTCTGCTGAAAAATCTTCTAGAAAATTTTACGGGGTTCCCTTGTATACAACAAGTTGCTTTTCTCTTGTTAAGATGTTCTCTTTCTTTTTAACCTTTGGCAACTTAATTATAATGAGTCTCAGTGAAGGTCATTTGGGATTTATCTTTTTTGGAACTCTTCTGGCCCCCTGGATCTGGATGTCTGTTTCTTTCCCTAGTTTTAGAAAGTTTTTACCAATTTCCCTTCGAATAGGCCTTTTTCCACTTCCTCCTTTCTCCTTCTGGGATCCTATAATGTAAAAATTGTCCTTTTGATGTTGTCCCACAAGTCCCTTATGCTATTTTAACTATTTTTTCTTTTTCTTTTTTCTTTTGCCCCTCTGGAATAATCCCACTACCCCATTCTTTCCCTAACAGAGGTCTACTTATGTACTTTAAAAGCTGCTACCTGAGGTTCTGGGCTCCAGTGTGGCACCAGTGAGGGGTTGACTGCCATCCTGAGCAGAGCAGAGACAAGAAGAAGTGGAAGTCAGTAGACACCACCTCTGCCTGCTCCCTGTAGTGCTCCCCAAATCTCAAATACCTCTCCCTGGAAGGAGCATGTCTGGCACCCCAAATTTTGCAGCTGCCTCCCAGGAGATGTATCTCGTCATTGGCTCTAGTGGCCAATGGGGCTTGCTTTGCCAGTCTTACAGGCAGGGCTCAGGTAGAATCTTTAAAAGTATGCAAACAGATTACTCCCAGGGGAATACTAGGAGATGAGTGTTTTTGTCTATTCCTCTGCATTAAGACCTAGGAGGGATAGCCACAGTGATTTCCCGCAATCCTGGTAAAAACAAGCTCATTATTTGCTATACTCTTCTGGTCTTAAAAGTTTGTGTGCTAGATGTTAGGTTCAAACCTTCACTTTTTAGGGAGAAGGTAGTGTAACAGTACCTTGGGGAGGTCCTCAAGTTTTTGTTTTTGTCTTTTTTAGATTTTATTTATTTTTCAGAGAGAGGGGAAGGGAGAGAGGCAGAGGGAGAGAGAAACATCAATGTATGGTTGCCTTTCATTTGCCTCCAGCTACGGACCTGGCTGGAGACCTGGCTTGCAACCTGGTTATGTTGCCCTGGCTGGGAATTGAACCAGCAACCTTTGGGTTCGCAGGCCGGTACCTTATCCACTGTGCCACCAGCCAGGGTTGGTCCTCAGTTTCAATGGGCCCATTTTTGCCCACTTCTAGGAATGACTCTTACAACAGAGCCTGGTGAAAAGGAAAGGTACTTTGTTTATTTGAAGGTTATACAAATTTATATTAAAGGTGCAATTGTGCTGTTAAATTCCACTTCCTTTAAAAACACCTGAAATATACGACCTTACCTGATTAGGCTAGGTTGAAAATAGTCAAGCCAGTGGCACCATCTTTCAGAAACACAGTTCACGGTTTAGCATTCCAGTTATAAATTCAGAGTTCCCGGCAGCTGCAGTACACAATAGTGGAGGGTCTTGCACACACTCCCCAAGTCTTACACCACAGGTCATTCCTTATCTCTGCGAAGGCTGCATGACTCCCTTCCCCACTTGGCCCCTGACCCCCTGCACCCCCGCCTGTCTTCCAAACCAGATGAGCTCTTTCTTGTTCCTCAGGCTGCGTGTCTGTGCCTGTCTTCTGACCCCCTGCACCTCCGCCTGTCTACCAAACCAGATGAGCTCTTTCTTGTTCCTCAGGCTGCGTGTCTGCGCCTGTCTTCCAGGAGAGAGTGAGATTGAAGGCTACCACCCTATTTTAAATCCCCTTTGATATAATATGTACAGTAAAACACATCTGACCACCGACAGAATTGTACAAAGCACTCTAAGTCTTTTCGTTACTGTCCTCTGTGTAAACCCTCCTATTTTCTTGGTGGGAAAAGGACAAAGGCTAATGAGTCCACAGAGCCTCACCCCATCCCCCTTTCCAAACTGCAGAATGGGAGATTTTGGCTTTCTCCTACTCTGTAACGCCAGGGGTTATGAGTTCTTTCCTGATTGTATGTTACTTTGCCAGGATGGAGTTCATGGCAAGAGTTCATGTTAGTCTCATTTGCCCAATATGTAGAAATTGCTTAACTAGGTCTATGTATTTTTAAGGAGGGAATTTCTCAGTGAATAACTGTAGATTTTGTGAGTCTGTGGGAGGATGTGAATTCAGAAGTCTCCTATGTCTCAATCTTGGATTGGAGCCCATAACTGCCTTCATTTTGAATGATGAATTTTAATAAAAATAACACATTATACTACTTTAGTAGTTCTAAAAATATTTTTTTACTGACAGAATTTTATCAGACTTTTAAGTAGTGATTATAAGTTGAATTGTTTTTATGTCTTAACATGTGGAGTATATTTTTTGACTTGATATTTATCTTTACACAAATCTAATGTAGAGAGCATTATGATAAAAATATATCATGTAAGTGTGATAGGTTCCAGTTTAAAGTACTTATATTTGATCTGGCTAAAGATCACATCAAGACATTACTGTTCCCTCTTTTCTATTTAAAAACAACAGCAGCAATAAGAATGCTAAAACTTACCTACTTAACTCTGACAAGGGATTTGTTGTTGTTGTTGTTCATCCTGGATTTAAAGCTCTTTTAAATTAAAATACAGTAATCATGATTTCTGGTTACATTTCTGCTATTTAATACCTAGCTATAGAGAAGGCTTTTCTCTTTATTGTTTGCTCTAAAAGCTGTTAGTATTTATATATTAACTTGATATCATCCATCCATGAGTAAGAGTTTAGTTTTAAGAGTTAAAGTCCTAAATGTTAACTTACTATGAAACTACACATGCTGAAACTCATCAATAAATGCATCATTTAGCTGAAGGTCAAAAGGGGAACAATATATGACATAAAAGTTATATTTTTAATTTCTGCATCATACTCCATGGCACCTTTCATTGATCGGCTAATTCTCACTTTCAGTAGTGATAAAAGTACACTTGATGTTTTTCTCTTGAAAGTTTGAATTATCACAAAATTTTCATTTTGATTTATGAAAAATTAGGCTTTTTCCAAAATGCACCATACTTTTACACACCTCAAGGTCAACGTCAAACTTCAAGTTCATGTTCAAGATCTGTGTAAGTAAATGCTTAGATAAATATCTAGCCCTGCTCTTGTTATTGCCCTTTCAGAACTGAGAAGCCGAACAGTGTCATTGGCTCCTGGGCACAGACATAGAAGTGTGGCCAGAAGACAGCGAAGGGAACTACCGCTGAGCTCAGTGTCATGGGAAGCTACTCCGGGAGTCAGCTAGATGGCCTTTCTCTTTTCCCTTTCCTACCCAGGTGCCTCTCTACTCAACACTGGAAGAGTCCCCTTTCTTCTGAACCCCAACTTCTCACCATTTTACTTTGGGTTCCCTTCTTGTCCAGTTTTGGCCCTAGGAAAAAAAACTCCTAGGACAAACCTCCCAGGAGGCCCAAGCTCAGGTTCCTTAGAACCTCCTTTGAGGACATGTTTATCTTAGCCCTCTGGGGCTCAAGGCTTCCTTTGCTCCCGTGTCCACAGAAATCTGGAAATTAGCTTCCTGACTCTAATCCTCATTCCCGTCAGTCAAGTTGGTAATGAGCTGAGCACAGGAAATGCTTGTGGAATGAATGAATGAATGAATGAATGAATAGAAGGTGACTTTTGAAACTCCTGCTTTTAAGAAATCTTGGAGCCCTGTTTCAAATTTTCCCATAAAATGAAAGTGATCTTCAAGGCTGTAGTGTTACTCCTTTTTTTTTACCTGTCTCCAGAATCTACCTGCTGGTCTGACCTCTTTAGCAGTTGCCTTAGTGAGACTTATTTCCAATCTTCCTTTTGTAAGGGGCAGAGCAATATCCCAGAGGCATGCATGGAACTTGAGTTCTGAGGACTTTAAAAGGCTTTGGCTGGCTTGCAACCAGTTATTTTCACATAGTGAATGTAATTTAAAACTCTGAATGGGTAGGGACAAGGGGGCAGACAGAGGGCAGGATGCCTCAATGTGGGCATTGGGAACATCTTCAAGGGACACAGTCTATTCTGGGAGGTTCCTGCAGATTTGGGGGACTTGGCAAGTTTACCCAGTATTCTGATTCCCAACCTGCAATCAGACTGTGAGTCCTATCCCCAGGCTGCTGTGGTGTCCCACCCAGCTTGACTCAGTGTGTGGCATGGTGACAGAGTGTGGCAGGATGATGAAAGAGAATGCGACACGGGAACATGGGGGCACTTTGAAGAGATGACAGATGCCTATGTTTAAGGGTTAGATCTGCAGTTTAGATTTTGCCACTATTTGTAAGAGCCTTGGGATTGGGCTAGAATGACCCTGTGTCAATGGTAGATGGTGGCAGCTCCTCTGGGCTGCAATGCAGTGTCCTTGGAGTGCTCCATGCAAGCCAGCACTGCCCGACTTTCCACTTCTCCTAGGAAGCTCTCCTTGGAGCCCAAGGAAGGCCCCTCTTTACTTGATTTTTCTTTCCTATGAAACTTTGAATCTCTATAGATTCTTGTTGGCCTGAAGGCTGTTAATTCTTTTCTTATCTTGGGAGTATTTGAGAAAAAGGATCCATTTGGGTTTCTTCATCCTGGCCCCTGCAGGGTCCTGTTTCAGTGAGCCTGCACTGGGGCCCCAGAATCTGCATGTTTATTCTGAGTGTGTGGAGGACCGTGTATGGTGCTGGGTGCCCCCAGGGCAACCCATGGGGGAATGTTGGCCTGTGGCTCTGCTAATTTGGAGGGAATTTGGCCTGGAGAATGCCAGTGGTTTTGTAAGGATGTACTTACATGCTAACGAGACATGTTACTATGGAAGTGCGTTGAGGTGGGTTGAATTGTGTCCCTCTCACCCCCAAAATATGTTAAAATTCTGACCCCTCATACTTCAGAATGTGATCTTATCTGGACAGGGTCTTTATAGAGGTAATCAAGTTCAAGTGAGATCACTAAGGTGGAGCTTAATCCTTATAAAAAGGGGCACAATTTAGACACACACAGAGGGACGATGGTGTGGCATTGGAGTGACCCCTCTCTAAACTGAAGGATTGCCAGCAATCCCCAAAAGCTAGAAGAGAAAAGAAAGGAGCCTCCCTAGCACTTTCAGAGGGAGCCTGGGCCTCTGACATCTTGATCTTAGACTTCTGGCCTCTAGAACTGTGAGATCATAGATTTCTATTGTTTTTAAAGCACCCAGTGTTTGTCATTTGTATCACAGCCCAAGGAAACTAATACAAATTATATTAAAAATCCAAAGTGCTTGTATTTGCAAGGCAAAAGAAAGCAGGAGCTTTTGATTTGAAGATTTAATGTTTGGCTCACCTAGTGTAGGCTTGGCTGATCATTTACTCCAGAATATTCTCTCCTTTGTCCGCCCAAGTGGTTCGCTAAACTCCTGACTTTGAAGTTGATTTAGAACTTCAACTGTTCCACACATCTACCTGGCAACTACCTTCTAAAATTTTTTAACTCACAGAGGAATGTTTTCATCTGGCACCTTAATAGGTTTCCTTTTTACACTTGTATCTTTGATCCACTTGAGTTCAACCTGGTGTACAGGATGAGGTGTGGCTCCCAGGTTGTTTTTATACAGATGGTTGCACAGTTGTTTGAATTCCTTTCATCAAACAGGGTCCTACAGAAACATTTTAAGACTCCTTGTATAGTTAACCTTCCAAGTTTACTGCTTATTAAGAGCTTTGAAAGTAAAGTGATAATATGACCCATTGATTTATGTGTTTGGTTATTCTTCCCAATTCTGAAATCAAAGAGAAAAAAAAAAACCCTGTGATTTAGTCACAAGTTATCAATTTAGCCTCTACTCTTCAACATGGTCTCCTTGTCCCACCTCTCCCCCTCCCCACCCTCCCTTCATACAATGTATTCATTCTTCTTTTCTTTTGCTTGAATCCTTACAGCCTTCTCTCTGTTTCAGTTCTATGCTCACTTTATTTTTTTTCCCTAAAGGGACACCTTAACTTCTATTTCCTTTCTGACATTTCAAACTACTTTACTCAATGTATTCTTGGAACAAGTTTGCTGTCACAGGATAACTAGTCCCTGGTTCAATCTTTTGTCAGATGTGTCATTTCACTAACAGTAGATTTGTTGCTGGATGATGGATTTATACTATGGTTGGATTTCTTCTTTTAAGTGGAAAGATGCATAGTTTTTGTTGTCTGGGTATCTGATTTTTTCCCAAGGAGACTTGTCAAAGGTAAAGTATTTGTACAATCTGCATTTGACCAGCTCAAGCCATCTACTTATTATTTTAAAAATTGTATATGTGCAAAATCAATTTATACTAAATAAATCCTACTTTAATTAGGGTAAGAGTATCTTTCATTTAAATATAGCCTACTACAGCTACTCATGTGAAGTGAGCTTTCTGACAAAACGAATGTTTTTTTTTTATTGAAACATGAGTCTTTACAAATTGAATTTCTTAACATGATGGCCATTGGGCTGATTATCATGAACTTGAAACTGTGGGCGTCTCAAGATACGTGTGGCTGACTTTCTGGGGTGACTGCCCTTGATCTTTTGGCTTAAGCAGTTCTGTATTTAGGTCCCTGAAATTCATTTTTCCTTAATTGTGGTATATTTAGATCCATGGTGGGCTTAGCCTCTGTGATCTAAATGTCGCCATGGCCCAGCTGACGTTTCAACTCACCTGCTGTCCAACTAAGGTTATACCTCAGTGATGTAAGATGTTAGTTTTGTTTACGTGGTTAAAGTCCAGGGAACTGTATGAGGGAGAGAAAATCAGCATTGGCCCTAAGGAGATCTACCTAAGTGGAGCCATAAAATACAATGAGAACTTTGGAGGCGTTCTCAGCAGTGGGGTAGAATTAAAAGAATTCTCCTACTTCCCATACAACTCTCTGTATAAACTAATTATTTTTAGGGAAAGCTCAATAAATTGACTTGAAATTGGTTTCCTACCATCACTAAGTTACTGCGTTCTTTCATAGGAACCAGAGAGTTCTAATCAATAGGTTTACACTGTAGTCTTTCTGTTAGACCAGAGTATTTTTGGTACAGTTATCATTTCTCTACCCTTACTCTACCCCCTAGCTCTCAGATACTCATGCTGATTATTTCTTTCTTTTGCTAGGGTGAAAATAAATCAAGTGGTTGAGGCAGATTGGAAAAGTATTATTGTTAGAATAGATATGACCTATATATGTGTTCCTTTCCTCTAAATCAAATACGTTTCCCAGAGGAGGCAGGGCCACTGCTCTCTTAAGGTTACACATTGCCAAAAAGGTAAGAGTCATGAGATAAATAGATGCTCCCTCTGTACCCCTGCAGCTGCGCAGAGTAGGCAGAATTAGAAGAAGTCAGTGGCAAATTCCTTTTATTGCTTGTGGTATTTTAAGATTAAAGGTAAGGTAGACAGAAGCTCATGGTTGTTTATGGTTAATTTTTAAACTCACCCGAGTCACTGCACAAAGCTTGATGTTCAGTTCATCTTCTCCAAAAGAATAAGTGACAAAATTAACTGTTCCTGGATGGGAACCCCTAGTTCCAGGGAATCTTAAGGTTTTAATTCTGTTGCCTTGGTTACTAAACTGCTCCATGCAGTTTGCTCCACTTGGAATGGCTACTTCTCTTAGAAACATCTTCCCTTGTAACTAAATTGCCTGATGCGTCAAAATCTAGGTTCTGTTTACAAAGTCTTGAGTAAAATTTATCATGACTTTGTTGAAAAAACAAATGGCCTTGTCCTTTAGGTGTAGGATTTGTCACTTAGTTATACCAATACCTAGCAGAGCCCTCAGAACAATAATATGAAAAATTAGAAGTGTGATTGTTAAATAAAGATGAAATTTAGCAAAAAATGGTGGGGGTGGTTACAAAATAACCAAAATAATTCGGGTTATTTTGTAGTATAGCCTGTGTTCAGTATGTGCCCATCTCATACCATGAAATGTAATAAATTGTGGGCAGCTCCATTCTCTGAAGGAGTATTAAAGTATCTCTTCCTAGGAGAGCATGCCATAAAATAACATTTGGTCCCCTGTACCTGGTCAAGATGTTTACCTAAATTTGCTTAGAGCATTTGAAATGCATATTTGAAATCTAGCAGATAAATGCTATGAACTTAAAAACTCATCCAAGGCCTTGAGCTTGGAAAGCTGTTTTCCAAAGCACACATTCAACTTGTATCTGGCAGTGTTCTTCTTCTAAAGAAGAAATGCAATTTAATTAGATTTGGTTTTTCTTTATTGCTGTGTATCATTTAGAGGCATAAATTGAAAAATATATCCTCCTTTCCTGAGGAGATATTGAAATTCCCCAAATTATGACCCAGAACAATGCTGCCTTTATATTGGGTCTGTGGGTGGAGGGTTCTGCTGAGACTGGTTTTAAATAGCTTTAAATAGATTTATATTTCTGTACAAGTTTACAGAAATATAGATCTGCGCTCAATAGTCAGTATCTAATAAATGTGTATCAAAGCATGTAACTCCCAGTCTCATGAAATCAGAGAGAACTACTTAAGTATCTTTAGTTTTCTTACCTACCAAGCAGCAGACTACTTTGACAGAATCTTTAGTATAAAAGTGATTGTGAAAACTGGGAACATGGTTATTACTAGCCTAGTTAACCAATATCCAATTTGTCTTGACTATTTTTAATAACTGGGAACTGAGGGATCTACCCAAGAAGCTAAATTTTTATAAAGGAAGTATATTCTGGAAATGGATAGCAGTGGTGGTTGCAATGTTATTACACTATACATCGAAGCATGGGTAGTGCCCTGGCTGGTGGCACAGTAGATAAGGCACCGGCCTGTGAACCCAGAGGTCGCTGGTTTGATTCCCAGCCAGGGCACATAACCAAGTTGCAAGCCAGGTCTCCAGCCAAGTCTGTAGCTGGAGGCAGGTGAAAAGCAACCATATATTGATGTTTCTCTCCCTCTCTGCCTCTCTCCCTTCCTCTCTCTGAAAAATAATCAATAAAATCTTAAAAAAAAAAAAAAAAGAATCATGGTTAAAAGGGCAGTTTTATGGTGTATACACTTTACCACAATAAAAAAAAGAGAGTATGATACTTTATGTAAGATATATGAAAATAAAATAGACATAGCAAGGCCAAAAAAGTAACAGATAAAATAAGACCAAATTCAGAGGTCATTTCTCTTATCTAAAACTTAAAGTTTTTTTTTTTAGATAAGAATATAAACATAGTGCAAGAAGATAAATCAATACAGCAATGAAATGGGGTGAAAGAATGAAGTAGAAACAGGTTATACCTTAGGCTCCTATAGATAGTCTTTAGCTGCAAAGTACAGTTTCATTCATTTGGCAGCTACTTAGTGAGTTCTTCCCACAGACCAAGTACTGATCCGTCTGTGGGAATGTCCTGAAGAACAAAACTGACAAAACCCCTGCCTTCAAGGAATTTACATCCTGCTACACTAGTTGTCACAGGGGAACGTGAGTGCAGCTGTTATGGTTTGTCTATTTTACACATAAGGCCTAACTATGTCAGGCACTGTGGTGAGCATTTTACCTGCATTAACTCAGCCGAGTGCTTTCATTGCCCCTTATGTGGATGGAGGAACTGAGGCAGGGAGAAGTTATTAATAGAGTAGCTTAGTATTAGGGAAACAATTTCAGTTCTAGGACACTTTCCTGTGTGAACCTCTTAAAATTAAGGCTTGAAGAGTGATCTCACATTTTAAATAGTTGTGCTATTTTATCGTTGAGTTTTTTAAAAACCTCTCCTCCCCTTCTCCTGCCGTATGACCCAGACATTGTCCAGAGGTCTGTATATGACAATAATTTTAGAAAAACCTCTGTCTTTGGACAACATTGGCCCATAGTAAGCATCCAATAAATATTTGATAATATCATATATTTTGGTTTATACATTTTTAGTTTGAGTTTACTGATATAATTAATTTTGAGCCTAACTTTTAAGACCATTATGTAATTCTACAACAAAATCATGCGATAACCCAGCATTTTGCAAAAGTAGCCTAGAAACCTTTTTTTTTTTTAAACCAAGGGCTAGGTGGCAGACAATGGCAACTTTCCATTTCAGCTGGTGGCCAATGTCACCGGCCCAGAAACCTCTTTTTAACATTCATTTTAAACATCCAGTACAGGATTTTTTGTTTGTTTGTTTGTTTGTTTGTTTTTGCTTATGTTATTTGGTTTGTCTTTATGCTTTTATATTTTTTCCCCAAGTAATCTTATCGCCATTAACCAAAACTAATTGAGATTTGATTGTTGTTTCTTTTCTTTCATTTTTATAAGCTATTACAATTAAGAAAAAATATTTCTGCATTATATCAGCTCAAGCCCATTTTTCTGAGTTAATAAAAACTAGAGATGTTAGCTACATTTAAGTGTTTTACGATATCCTTTGAGTTTAAAGTATTTATATATACAACTGTTTTAATGATATAAGGGGTAAGAAATAGTATCTGTTGTGAAGAAGCCCTATTTTGAATATAACTGTTTTAGAATTAGAATCAACCACATATAACAGCAAACCTTCCAAGTAGTTGTGGCTTAACCAAGACAAAGTGTATTATTCTTTCCTAACTTCCTCTTATCTATCCAAGGTCAGAACTTAGGCTCCATCTAGCTGCAAGGAATTCTGGAAAGCATGGTCTGTCATCTATAGAGATTATACTTAGAATAAAATCTGAGTTCTATTAATAATGATATCAGTTGAGTAGATAATCGGTGGGCAAGTAACAGTCTCTCTGCTAAAATAGTAAACTTCAAATCATAACTTGAGATATTATCTTTAATGACTGTTCTGAGTTAGTGAATGTCAACAGATATCATAGGTAGATTATTGTTTTAAAAAGGAGTCAGAACCTCAGAAAACAAAGTTTACACAAAGACTATATTGGGGGACAAAAGCTACCATTTTTTGAGTCTTTATTATTAACCCCATGGGAAATATCTTCACAACACGCCTATCAGTTAGGTACTATCATTGTGGCCATTTTACAGGTAAAGAAACAAAGGTATTAAAATGATAAGCAGTTTCCCCAAATGTGGGGTGAGCCAGGAAGTGGTAGGGGGGTCAGTCTGGTCCCTAACCTTCTCCCCCAAAGCCATAACAAGTGCTGCTTCATTTTGTAGTTCAGAAAATATCTCAGGATGTTGCAGTTGGTCATTATGAGCATAAGTAATTATTTTATGATCTGCAAAAATTTCTGACCATCCAAACTATTTGACTGTTGGGATTCAGCACACATGTGATTTATACCATGTGCACACTTTAAAAAATGTATGCTATAGATCAAAATACACACACTCTCTCCTCTGAGAACTGTTCTTATATTGAAGGAAAATTTGCTCTATGTGAGGAGGATTCATTTTGAGCATAAATAGTGGGGAAAAAAAATACACACTTGTGTCCGGAAAACACCGTGACTTTCAGTCTCAGATCCCAGTACCACTGCCAATTTAGGGCCAACAGCTTTAGGGACCTGAAGGTTTTGCATTGCTTTGGCTTTTTCCCTTATCTGGGATTTAAAGGTGGTATGAAGCTCTTCTGCTTCCATTGGAAGAGACAGATTTTCTGCAAGGTGTGTGTTTGGAGAGAGAATTTCCATGCCTCTGCAGGGAATGCCCCATTAACAGGAAGAGTGGAATGCAGTGGAGAGGAGAAGAGTAGGTATCTTTCATGGGCTCTGGAATTACTCCCCCAAGTATGTCAGTGTGAATACCCCCAAGTGTACGAACTGGTCATCTTGGGACTGACATGTTCAGCAGGAAATGCCCCCTCTTCAAACCTTGCCTTCTTGGGTGTAGAGCTGGGCTTGCTTCATTCACCTTTGTTTGAATTGCTCCATTAGTCAACTTCAGTGAAAGGTCACTTAGTCACCTGTGAAAGCATAACCTCCTAATTGTTAGGAATCACTGGCGCGGCACACACCTTTCCCTTCCTGGGAACAAGCTCAGATGCTGATTTTCTCATGGGTTTTTTTCTTTCTGTAAAAGGCTCAATAATCACAGCCTCCTTTCTTGTCTCTCCTTCCTTCCTGACCTTATCTCCTCTCAGAAGTTCCCTCTGTGGTACTATGTGCTGTGAGTGGTTCCTATCTAATGACCAGCTTTTCAGGGACCTGAAGTCCCCAGAGGTGGCAAAGTTGGGCTGGGGGAATTCCTGGAACATGGGTGGTGGGTGAACCCAGGAAGCTTGACACAATATCTTAATGGTTCTTACTGTGTTTTTCATTATTGCCCTCAGGAGAAAAACTTAATTTAATTTAATTCAATTTGGAGAAAATAATTAAATACTAATGAATAAGATTTCATTTGGTTGCTTGAGCTTTGGAAGACCATAAACCATGTAATATCTAAGCATTTTTGATTCTCCAGAACTAAGTTTTACCCCTAAGGGATGATAATTGCTCCTGATTAGAATACATGCAATAATATAAGCTGTCCACTACTCTGTATGAGCCCAACATTGAATTACATGTCTTACACATGTATAAACTATGTTTTCAAATGCTTGCAAACCCATAGAACCAGTAGTTTGTAAGTTCCATGTTAGCAGACATTGTTATCACCTTTGTTTACTATTATATCTCCAGTGTTTGGAGTAGTACCTGAAGCATAGCAGGCCCTTACCAAATAATTGTTGAATGTCACATGATTAATAAAACACAAATTAAGTCAACACATTACTGATCCCAGTTTTTTTGTTATTATCTATCTTCTCAATCAACACTCACAGCCCTTCACTTAAGTGCATGTTTGGGGGATGGAGTCCGGGTAGGACCTCAGACTTTACTGATGTTCAGATGGAGTCTCTGCACTTCAGGAGTGTGGGGAAATTGCCCTGATGAGCCCGTAATATGGTTGGAAATGGCAGCTACCAGATTCATTGCTTTTTGGTTTTTTTGGTTATTTAGCAATTTTCATAGAGTGTGCTGTGTGTCTGGCACTGTTCTAGGTGCTGGAGCTCCATAAATCTCTTCCTGGTGCTTTCATTCCTGTGGAGGGGACAGAATAAAGCAAACATAATGAATAAACTAACCCTCTTGTCTTTGGAAGGTGACAGGTACTGTGGACAAAGGAAAACTAGAGCTGAGGACAAGGGAGCGGGAATGCTGGTGTGCAGGTCAGTCAGGCTTGAGTAGGTTTCATAGAGAGAGTGTTTGAGCACTTGAAGGAGGAGCTGAGAGAGTTAGCCAACCAGAGGGAACAGCTGCCCAGGTGAAGGGCCCAGCAAGTACAGTCTTCAAGCAAGAGTAGTTCTAGAATATTCTAGGAGGCCATTGTCACTGGAGCAGAAAGGGGCAGGTGTGTCAGGAATGAGAGATGTGGTCAGAGCATGAGAGGTGAGGAGGCCATGTGAGTGTGAATCCTTGTAGCAATTAGATTTTGGAGGGCAGGGGGACTCATGTAGGACTTTGAAGCATGATATGATTTACATTACAAGTATTGTTCCCTTTGATTTGCTACTTTGAGAAGAGACCCACCAACAGGGTTGAGGCAGAGAGAGCCATCAGGAGACCAGGTGAGAACTGGAAAGCATCGCAGCTCTGACAAGGGATGCTCACCTTGAATACATCTTAGGGTGAAGCAGAGAAAATTTTCCTGTGTGTGAGAGAAAGAACTGCATTAAAGATGACTTCAATTATTTTAGCCTGAAGAGTTAGAAGGCAGAGTTGTCAACCACTGGTACAGAAGAGTCTAAAGGTAGAAGAGTTTGGTTTTTGGAGGAGAAATCAGTTTAGTTTTGGCTGGGTTGAGTTTGAGATGTGTTCAGACAATCCAAGTGGGGATGTCTCAGTTTAGAAGTGGGTCAGGACTTACAGTGTCGTAAGTCCGCAGCATAGAGATGATGAATGAAGTTACCAAGGGAATGAGTATAAAGAGAAAGGAGGAGACCGGTCAGTGTTTTCAAATTCCTTACCCTTTATCTTATATATCTACTCAGGTGTCAGATTCTGTCACTTTTTCTTTACATTGAAAAATTTCCAAACATCCGTTTAAAAACAATGGAGAAATGGTATAATTCCTTCCAATATGCATTCGTCTGTATGGGAGGATATTTTAAATAAAATATTATACACTTGTAAAATATCTTTGCAACCAAACTATCAATTCCTCAGTATATATCACTGCTAGAGAAAAAATTTAAGAAGTATAATCAATAATGTAACTACATTTAACAGTAAAATAAATAACAAATCCTTGATATTAAGGATTTCCCCCCGTCATCTGAAAAATATCTGTTTTTAGTTGGTTTGTTCTAATCCAGATTCAAACAAAATCCAAGCAGTGCGTTTGGTTGATATAATCCTGTTTTTTTTTGTTTGTTTGTTTGTTTGTTTGTTTGCCACTTATTTGTTGAAGAAACAGGACATGTGTCCTGTAAAATATTTTATAATTTCGAGTTGATCAATTGAATCTTGATGATGGCATTTAGCATAACTTCCTATAGTCCATTTATTCATGACCTGTTAACTGTTCATTTGATTTTAACGTTTGCTTAGATACCATTTAATATTAGTAAGAAAACTATTGAATTGAATGAGGAGGCAATGAGACCTAGAAATACCACTTCTAGTGATGTTAAGATTAATCAGTGATTTCAGTGGTAACAGCTTATCTATTATTAAGTTTCCTGTCAACCTTTCACCCTAATTGTTTTAGGATGAGTAGTCACCACTACTCATGTACTAGATTAATTATTTAATCAAAGTTGGAAAAAATAAAATTAAAAAGAAGACCAAAAACTGAGCATTGGAACACTCAGTTATTAAATCAGAGAGAAGAGGAGGAACTGACAAAGGGATTTGGATGTGTCCTTCTCACTGTGGCATCTGGAAAGACAAATGAAGTAAATAGAGTAACGAAAGTGATCAGTTGTGTCAGATGTTGCTCCTAGGTCAAGTACACTGAGAATTGATAATTGGCCATTAGATTCAACAACTTGGAGGTTATTGGGTGATCTTGTCAAGAACAGCTTTGATATATGGTCAGGGTGAAGGCCTAATTGAAGAGAGTTCATGAGAGATTTGGAATAAGGGACTTGGAACCAGCAAGTATAAGTGACTCTTGCGAAAGAGAAAGAAGGAAGAATCAGGGAAAAGAACGAGGGCAGAAGCCAGCGTGCTAGAGAATGGATTCTTTCACATAGCAGGACAGGCAGCTTGGAGGAGTGTGGGTGCAGTGCCTGTAGATGGTAAGTGTGCAACGTTAATTCTATACATTTACATATTGTAGTATGATTGACATTGCGGCAGTAATTAACACCCACCTTCCTCCCTCCTTCTCTCCCTCTCCCCTTCCCTCCCTCCCTCTCTCCCTCCTCTCCTCCCTCCCTTCCTTCCATTCCCCTTGGTCTTGACTTTGGAGACTGATCACAAGCATTTGACTACCCATTCATTTTTAAACCACAAGCTGGGTTTTAGAACAGTGGGCTTCAATACAAGTCTCTCTGGAACCAGTTAGCTTCTTCAGGCCTATACATTTCCAATCTCCTTTCCAGTGAGTGAACACCTAGTTGCCTACTTTGTGGAAGTGAAGGTGAGAGTAGGGTGAGCCCCCTTCAGAAACAGACTCGTTAATTTTTTGGTTTTTAGTCCTTAGATCTCTCCCACCCAAACGGAACTCAGAATTCTGAAGCACAGAATTCTTCCTCCAGAAAATAAAACTCCAGCATCTTATCAGGGATTTGGGAGTAAAATGTAAACCTGCCACTGATGGGTAAGACAGGGCACATTAGGTTAACCTATTATACAGACTTTTCATCACTTCCTCTGACATCGTAGCCAATGCCCTGCGTGGGCTTCATTCCTCCAAGCCATTCTGAGATTCTGAGCAGCAATTGCCTTGATTCTTGCTAATACTCTTTTCTGCCCTTGACCCCTTGTCTTATCCTTGAAAAAGGTGAAACTACTTTCCACAAGACATAAAAGACACAATTTTATTTTTGATGTGTTTTTCACTCTGATTGAAGCACTGTCCACCTTTCCTTTGGAAACACCTCTCTCTGCAAACAGCTGCTCACGGGCCACTTGCTGCTGGGAAAGTTCTCTTCTGACCAGACCTCTAGCAGTGGCATTGGCTGTAGGGTTTCCTCATCCTTTTGGTTTCTGTTGTCAAGTTTAAAAACTACTACCAGTTCAAAGTATAGTGTTGTGTGCCTCTATGCGCATGATTATGGTTTTCATTGGCAGAGTGAATTTTTAAGTTTTAAATTCTTGTTCTCACACACAAATCTTTATAATAAAGTGAAGAAACTTCTAGTTTTAGAAAAACAAGTGTTAAAACTATGCTTTCCATGAAACTTGTCTTTCAACACTACTTGAGTGACTTTGTGCCTGAGTCAATAATGCTGTATGTCTCAAAATATTGTAGAAATCCTAAAATTTCTCTTAGATTTATCATGGAAGCCTCACACATCATGTTACTATTTATATGACCCTCAAAATGGTATAAGGGATCCAAATTAACCAAATTCTCATTTACATAATAATGGATTATGCTAAAGTATTTCCCTTTTTGCTCAAATGTATATAAAAAATGATTTTCAAGAGCCCTGGCTGGTGGCACAGTGGATAAGGTGCCAGCCTGCGAACCCAAATGTTGCTGGTTCGATTCCCAGCCAGGGCAACATAACCAGGTTGCGAGCCAGGTCTCCAGCCAGATCTGTATTTGGAGACAAGTGAAAGGCAACCATACTTTCATGTTTCTCTCACTCTCTGCCTCTCTCTTGACCTCTTTCTAAAAATAATAAATAAAATCTTTAAAAAAATGATTTTCATAACTACTTCACGATTAAGCTATAATTTTTACCATATGACTTAGTACCCAATAACCTAGGTGAATTCAAGCAAATAGAATCTGAAGAGAATTTAGATATTTGTCAGAATCAATGCAGAGAATCTTTATTTAGGATAACTCATTAGAGTCGAGTGATATTTAGAATAACCATTGTGGTTATTTGGTCAAGGTTCTTTTGAGGCATTTTTAGCTAATTCCATTTACGCTGTACTTCTTCTCACACCAACCAATTTATATAATACTGAACATGTGGGTAAAATTATATCACAATTACTTTTGTTTAAGACAAGTTTTGAAATCAACATATCACCATTTTCTTTTGTGGAAGTCCCCTGAGTTTTGACTTTTCCAGAATTTAAAGTTGTGGCCCCTGATGGTCCCTCTTGATAGTGTTCTGGTGATCTCTTGATTCCACACATTAGTAGAAGGGAAATGTAATATTTACCTTGGTGCAGGCAGGGTCTTCCAATCATTTGTGGCTCATTTGGAAAGCAATATGAAATGAAATAGACATCTTCCCTTTCTACTCCAAACTAATTCAACCACCAGGTGTGTCAGTTCATGCTAGGAATTTTAGATGGTAAGAAATGTGTAAATAATCTGCAAAGAAGATAATTATTTTACAGGTACAGTTTATTTTTTTTCCCTACAATAAACAGAGTGGCTCATTAATTATGAAATTGTTAAGGTTCTTGGTAGTATGCAATCAATACCTTCATTTACAGATAAATGTTGCTCTGGCAAGCACTATGTTAAAAGTCAACCTAATAATTTAATCATACACTGTTGTAAGGCTTAAAAAAAGATGTAGAGAACTCTCATTGTTTATGAGTAGTAGATCACAGTCTATTTTCTTAACTTTGTGGTAAATAGAGGTTTGTTTAAAAAATCTAAATGATAAAGAAGTTTACAAATTAAGGAGCAAATATATTTTGTCTTACTTCTCCAAAACCACTCTCTGGTAGATAAATCTTTCTAAATATTTTCTAGAGATGTTCACATAAACACATAATTTATTTTTATACAATTGGGATCATATGTCATTGGGTCTGCAACTTGCTGTTTTTCATATAACATTCTGTGACTGTCTTTTCAAGCCATGATGTAATAGTTTTATTTTTTATATGTGTCTAAATGGATTTTTTATTTCTTTATTCTGCTTTCTAATTTTTCTATATTATTACTTTATGATTAAGATTTGTAGTTTCAATTATATACTTATAAAATGTATTTATGTTTTATATAAAAGTTCATTTTACAACTAGCATGCATGCATGGTGTTATTGTGTAAAATACTTATAACTAGAATTACACAATGAAGCTCAAAGGAGAATTTACAAAGCATAGCAGACTTTTATTTTTGAATCAATCTTTCATGAATTGTTTTTTCTTTTGACTGGAAAATATCCTTGAGTAATTTTTCAGGATGAGTAGGAGGATTATAAATTTTCTGACCTGTCATATGTCCCAAAAGTTTGCCATCATATTTGCTAATAGTTTGTCTATTTCTAGACTTAATTTTTTTCCCCCTCACCACCACTTATTAGACTTAGTTGCTGCTAATGAGAGATTCTGATGTTAGTTTGAGTCTTATTTCCTTGCGGTCATCTGGCTTTTCTTCTATTATTTATCTTCTGAATGATAAGAGTTCTCTATCATGGCTCTTGGTATGAGTGTTTTATTTAATCTTGTAGGTCTTCACTAGGCTTTCTACAGCTTGGCAACATTTTCTTTTGTTATGTTTTAATTTTCTTCTTCCTTTTATCATCTCTTCTCTTCTTAAATTTATTAAGTAGATATTGGGTTCCTTATTTCTTCTTCTTTGTCTTTGAGATTATCTCATATTTTGTATTTTTGTTTTCTTTTTACACTACGTTTAGAATGCTCTTTCACATAAGGATACCGCTTATTAGACCTTCAGTCATGTCAATTGCATTATATCTAGTTAATTTTCAATTTTAGTAATCATATCTTTAATTTCCAAGAATTTGTGGGTTTTATTCTACTTTTTTTGAAACCCTACTTTTATTTCCCACTATATCTAGAAAGAGCTCACTTTTATCCATAACTGGTTATGAATATACTCTGAGTACAAATTGTGGTGGGGCAAACATTTTGTTATTGTCTTCCTCAAGTCTCTTTGATGTCCAGAATCGTCACCTCCCTCAATATCCCCTACTCTCTCTACCCTTCCCCTCACCACCGCCACCCCTAGGTTCCAAGTTCAGTTTGCTATCGCTCTGCAGTGGGATCAGCAATTCTTTAGTTCATATTGTCATCACTCAAATCTGCATTCTCAGTCTTGCTTTAGAGGATGGTTAAAAGAATAAAATAAAGGCTGTGAACGGGCAAAAAATTCAAAGCCCACTATGCTCCTTTTTTCTTGCAATCTTCTGTTTTACAAATGTAGATCTCTTTCAGGATGGAGGATTTTTAAAGTACTCTATTCCCAGAATGATCTTTATTTCATTTATTTAAAAAGATTTTATTTTGTTTTATACAGGGGAAGGGAGAGAAGCAGAGAGGGAGAGAGACATCAGTGTATTGTTACCTTTCACCTGCCTCCAGCCATGGACCCGGCTGGAGACCTGGCTTGCAACATGGTTATGTGCCCTGGCTGGGAATAGAACCAGCGACTTTTGGGTTCACAAGATGGCGCCTTATCCACTGTGCCACCAGCCAGGGCAATTTCATTTTTTCATGGCTCATTAATTCTGTCTGGATATCTTTCGTCTTCTCATCCTTACTCTTGGTTTTCCTCAAACATCTTTGTGGTCCACGATAGTCTGTTTGTAGTGTTCACGTTTATTAGCATGAGTCAAAGTTGGAACAAGCAGCTGGTCAGTGATTTCACTGTGGCTGTGGGAATCTGTTTCCTTGCCCTGCCTCTTCCCCACGCTGGGCCACCCTGTGTGGTTCTGGGTCAGTGGAGGGATTATTCTTCCTCCAGCAAACCTCCAGGGTTATAGGTGGGAGGAAGCAGGGGGACAAGCTGGTACACGGTCATGTTTGAGAAGACTTTCTCTGTGCATGGTCCTGGTCAGAGCTGCCTTCTTGACTTACTTCTTCTTTTTTTCTCTCTGCAGTTGAGATCTAGAGTTTCCAAGTCTCTCTCTGGCATCAAAACTTGTGGCAGGAAACTTTTTCATTCAGATCACCCACTTTTGTAGCAAGCAGGGTTTTGGCTTTGGGTGGAGGCTTACATACCCAAGTTTATTGGGTGAGAGGGGAAAGGACAGTTTTTCAAGCTGTTCTAAATGCAGTTCTTTAACGAACTATCCTGACAAACATTCCAGTGTGCTTTGTGTTTGTGACTTTTTGGCCTCTAGGAGGAACTTGGTTTCCCCAGGCATGCTAGGTTGTGGGTTCCTCTGTGCTATCTGGGTGCCGATCCATCTCAGCTGCTACCTACATTGATGTGCTCCATTCCTTTTCTTAAACCAGAGCCCCTCTGATTTATTTTAAATGAGATTTAAATTTTATATAGATTCATGAACTTTATTATTCTAGATTATGAGTGTTTAGGTCCAAAGTCAAGCCTTTATAAACCTATCATCAACAACCAGGCTTTATTTTCACGTGGAAGGAAGGAACAACATGAAATTGTATATTCCAAGATGCTTTGAAATGTTTTCCTAAATGAGCTGTTCAGTGATCAGAGGGTGGAGGGCAGAGAGAGGGGGATAAGGGTAGAATGAAGGGTACAAGACTAGGCAAAGAACATGTATGAAAGACCCATGGACATGGACAAACAGGGTAGGGAATGACTGTGGGAGCAGGGGCTGGGCTGAGCCGAGGAGGGCAGAGGGGAAAAATTGGGGCAACTGTAACCAACTAGCAATAAAGTATTTAATTAAAAAAATTTTATTTTTTATTTTTTTATTTTATGTTATTTTTTTCATTTTATTGTTGTTGTATTACATCCATCCCCTTTTTGCTCCCCTCTGTCCCCCTCCCCACCCACCCATTCCCCCCAAAGTCAATCCCACCTGTTGTCCATGTCCATGGTTCCTTTATACTAGGTTCTTGTCTAAGCTGCTCCCCTTTAATTAAAAAATTTTTAAATGAGTGAATCATTCATGTACACAGCAGGCCGGAGCCCCTTCAAAGGAATGTGCACACACAGACACGCACATGGCATTTCTCCAAGTCTCCCCTCACCTAACTATTCCAGCAGACTCAGGTAGCAAAGTGGTGGGCGCTGGCAGTAATTTTGCCATTTGCAGTTTCAGTGGCTGGGGTTGAAGTCTGGGCAGGTGCCAGCCACATGAACCATAGCCCTAAAATGTTGAGTCAGCAGGACATGACTCCCTCCCATTTACCCTGCTGTTGCAGGCCCCCCAGACAGCAGCGGGGCAGCTCTGGCTTAGACTGTTTCTACTGTGAGCCACAAAACCTGTAGACATTTTGTCATTTCAGGATGCTGGAACTCAGTGAAGTTGAACTAAATTCAACTTCCCACTCCCCCGCTCCCCCAATCCTGTTCTCTGCTTCTTTGTTAGCGGCACTTTTCCTTCTTACTTGGCTTTTCTTTTAAGACATACTTAACTGGTTTGCCTAACTTAAAATTAATTCATTCATTGTCTCCCCTACAGGTCCCCTCCTTTCTAGTCACACTGCTATTGTTAAATCCCATAGTCTTGGACTAGTCTCTTTACTGGCCTTCTGCCTGCTGATCGCTTCTGATTCTCATTTATTCTACCTGTGCCTCCTGACAGGCCCTTCTGGTACATGGCTCTGATGATAACTAGAGTAGACACTTGTCAAAGGTTGAATCCCTGTCTGTTCCCGCTCTGTCCTCTACATGGTCACCATGCTGCTTGGCTTTAGTAAGTAGGGTGAGGAAGCCAGAGATAGATGACTATGGAGGTTAAGGAAGGCTTGCTTCCTTCTCTCCCTACCTTCTCCCTGTGCCTCATTCACCACTGTCCTTGCATTTCTCAGCCTGCCTGTCATGATGTACATGGCCAAGGACACTCACTCGTAAGAAGCATTCCCATAAGCATACCTGAATTATATGAAAACAGACCAAAATGTGTAGGGAAGTGAAGCCCTTCAAGGCTTTTTCTTTCTGGGCTTCCTGAACAAAACCTGGTGATGGGGTGGTCACAGCTCTGCTTATAGGCAGCTGACCCCTTTCTTGCCCACGATGGAAGGCAGATCAGGTTAATGATGGAAATGTTATGACAGAGAGTGCCTTGGCTCTCCTCTAACATATATGATTTTATTTTATTATTTTTAGAGAGAGGGGAAGGGAGAGAGGCAGAAAGGGAGAGAAACACCAATGTATGTTTGCCTTTCACCTGCCTCCAGCTATGGACCTGGCTGGAGACCTGGCCTGCAACCTTGTTATGTGCCCTGGCTGGGGAATTGAACCAGTGACCTTTGGGTTCAAAGGCTGGCACCTTATCCATTGTGCCACTAGCCAGGGCTCTAACTTATATTTTAAAGGGAATTATTCACAGTTTGTTATTAATAACAGAAACACTGAACAGCTGACCAGAAAATCCTGCATTTCTGCCCTTAGCATGGTGGCCAGCCTCTTGTGTTTGTTGAATGGTGCTCTTTTGTTGTCCTTACACTCTAGGTTCCTCCAAGGGATACAACTTTTTTCTCTGTTTTTCTCCACACCATTCTCTCCCCATGTAGTGTCCATATCTGCTTTTCAGATCCTCCAAAGCAACTTTTTTCTAGGACATTCCTCACTCTCATCTCAGTAAAAATATTTGGTTCTGTTTAGCTGTGTACCTATATTTTTATTATAATATTGTTAACTTATATCCATTTCTTTGTGGATATGACTTATTTCCTCCTAACTGCATATATCATTCATCTTTGTACTCCATGTAGTGCCTACTCAATAGATGCTTGTTGAGAATATATTTCTAGTAAATTAGCATATTTATTTGTTCTAGCCAGTAGGGACTCTAATCTAGAGGAGAAGATCAATAGCTAAGTTGTAAATGAAGTAAGTAGCTTCATGGAGAAACAGATGGTAATAACAATTGTCTGATTATCTCATTTAATCCTTACAACAAACCTGTGAGGTAGGTTTTTATTTTTATTTCATTGAAAAGGAAACAGTTGAATATTTTGCCAAGAAGACACAGCTAGTAGAACATAGTAGAGCCACTGTATCTGTATCTGTTGGAGTGTATGCTGATATATTTATTTCCTGGATAGTAAGCAAGCTAAAGAGTCCAACTCAGTGGAAAAAATAGGACAAGTATACTAGAACAACAACAAATTAGTTTTTAAAATGTGGGGAAAAGTACAACTGGATTTTCAGACTACTCTCATTTTGGTAACTTATCTTACCATGCTGCAAGGGCAACAAGGGTGAATGATTTTGCTCTGGGGGATACCAGGGAATTCCCCTGAGTGGTTCCTATGCTGATTTAAGATGCACAAAGCTCTTTCTATGTTGTCAGTGTTATCACTTCCTGAGTTCCTGCTATGCTCCCAGCACCCACTTCATAGGCCCTTGAACTCCTTTTCTTCTCCACTACAAAGAAGCAAGTGCTGAGAAAGTCATTGTGTTAGTCACCATAACTTTTCCAATGCTTTTGGAAACAAAACACAGTTTTATAGGAGGGCTAACATGTGCATCTTGTTGGTAGAAAGCAAATTTTTGATACTGTAGATACTCAGTGAATATTTCCTGATTGGGTAACAGAATTGAAAAAAAAACTGCTTCCTGGCTTTCTTGGTTCAAGGATGGCTCACAGACATTTTCTGTTTCTCCAGTTCCCTCTATCTTATGTCAGATACCTAGCAGGGTTGTTTGTTTTGCTTTTATTTTTATCATTGATTTAAAGCAGAGTTTGGCAAACTTTTTCTGTAAGGGCCAGATGGTAAATGTTTTAGTCTTTGTGGGCCATGTAGACTCTGCCATACCTACCCATAGGCACAGAAGCAGTTCTAGGTCATATATACATGAATGGACATGCCTGTGTTCAAATAAAACTTTATTGAAAAATGAGGGGCTGGCCTAAGCTGTAGTTTTCTGACCCCTGATTTGAAGCAAAGACAATGTGCTATGTCTATTAGATGCTACTGTGTTTGATTCTATGCTTTCTGTATTTTTCTAAAATTTACTAGTTAGGAAATAATTAAATTAATGCACAGTCATCTAACTTTCACACTGAGATAATAATGGCTAACACTTATTGAGTATTTTCTAAGGTACTTTGCTAAGCATTTTACATGCTATATATTATTTATATAGCAAGTACTGCAATTATGTCCATTTGAGCTCAGGGAACTGAGTCACAGAGAGCTTAGCTTGCCAAAGTTCACATGCCCCCTGGCATATTGATACGAGTGGTATTATTACAGAAGTCATGAACACCAATCTTGATAATAGTGATATTAAACTGAGAAATAAAAGCTGGGAATTTACCATCAGAAATCTGAGCTTACGTCCCAATTCCACTTTGTGGCAAATTAAATGAACACTGAGCCTCAGTTTTTGCACTGGTAAAAGGGGACTAGTGATAGCACTTGACCTATCAGCTTTAGAGGTTGCTGGTGGATAAAGGGTTATATGCTTTACAAACTATACACACTGTAAGGTTGTTACTTATTAGTCTGCCATTTGGATATATCTTAGTCTTTGATTCCATGTGAAAGAAAAACAATCTAAAGAGAAGCAGTGAAATTTGTGAAAATCTAAGAGGTGTGTAAGGATGTTGAGACCCAAAGCTATCTTCACTATTTTCCCCCTTGGCCTCTCCCTGCCCTTCAGCACAAAACTTCTCTGAGTGTTTGTTGTTAGTGAATCCAGGCCTGTTTCTTTTATAAAGGAAAGATGCGCCAGTTATGCTTTCTTTCCTTGGCTCTGTTGAGCAAGGTTTTCAAAGGGGACTTTTCCTAGATCACTGAGGCTGGGTGGACATGGGGTAGGGAGAGCTGAGGACAAAATTCAAGTGTATGATCCCAATTTCACCAAATCTTGTTGAAGATTGACTTGTCTAGCACAGTTTTGAGGCACCCACTCCCCAGTCCCTTCCATGGCCTCAGCACAGTCTCTGGCTGCATGTTGCTGGTTTAGTCACAGGGACAGAACAGCACATGTCGCCCCACCTGAAAGGAGACCCATAGTCAAAGAATGGCAACAACTTTGAACATGGCTCCTTTTTCCACCCAGAACATTCCTTTACAAGATTGTGCTAAGTAAATCCCCCCTTTATTTTTTCCTCAGCTCTCTTTATTATCTCCTTAGATAATAGAGGTCTGTATCTAAAGAGATAATAAAATCTATATGAATTTGATGTATTAGGATTCTCCAGAGAAATGAACCAGTGGGATCTATCCATTATCTATCTATCTATCTATATCACTATCTATCATGTATCTTCATCAGCTATCTACCTAAGTACTTATCTACTGAGTGACACTTATTTTTAAGGCATTTGGCCTACAGGACTGTGCATGATGGAACTCTAAAACCTGTGGCACTGTCCAGCAGACTGGAAGCTTAGAGGAGTTGTCAATGTTGGGGTCTTGAGACAAAAATCCTATTTAAGGAAACCTCAGTTTTTGCTCAGAAGGCCTTCACCAGATTGGACCAAGTCCTCCCCACACTATGAAGCATGATCTGCTTCACCTAAAGTCTACATGCATTATAAATGTTAATCACATTTAAAAAAAAACTTTCAGAGCAGCAGTTGTTTCAGACCAAACATGGTGCCCATGGCTTAACTCAGTTGACACGTAATATTAGCTATCGCACTTGAGATTGATAACCTGCCATTATATCCTATCTGTAAACCTGAAGCGGAGAGAAATGCTGGTCTTTCTGAATAATGCGGAGTCCAAAGAGCCTCTTCTTCACTCCAAAGGCCCCATGAGAATATGCAGTGTTCTTGGCTCTACCGTTCACCCACTAGCAAGTTCTCTCACAGTTGGCCTCACGCTGGCTAATTTCTAACACTGTTGTTTGTCAGGGATGGAGATGATGTGTAAATTGTGTTTAGCAGCCTAAGAATTGGAAAGGATTCTTTATTTTTAAAAAACATTTTGATTTTTTAATGCTTCATTATTTTATTTAAAAAAAATGGAAAAAAAGGGACTTACAGGAAAATGATTCCCTGTTATTTGATAGCATCATAACTTTGTTTTCACCTAAGATGAAGAACTTCTATTCTGCTTCTGAGATTTTTGGCCAAGTTAAACTACTACCTATATTCATTGAAAAGTAAATCAGTAGATCAACCAATCAGTTCTATTTTAGTGGGGGAAGGAACTTTAATATAACACTAAGCCAACTATTTAACTGAAAATTTTCATAGTGATTTAATTTAATCAATTGCTGATTTTATTTTGCACCAGCCCCACAGGACAATTTTTTTTTTTTTTTTAATTTTGAATCCTTAGTTTTAATGACTAGGGAACATGCTCTGAATGTATTTAATTATGTGCTTGAAAAGTAGTAGAAGACAATGCTAATGGATGTTTTCATGATGATCCCAGAATAATGAACCAGTACATATATCCAATAGAAATGTATCCATTCTTTGATCTTTTTTTTCTTCCTGCATTATTTATAATATGTATATTTATGCCACAATCTAACTTTCATGAGTTCTGATAAGCTGGTCTTGAATGGAAATGTATTTCTTGAAACATTCTAATACCACATCAATTTAAAAGGCTCTCCAGGTTGTATACAGCATGAAATTTATTCAGATGGGTTCATGTGAGTATTTTAATGTATGTTTAGTAATGGTTGCAGTAAAGCTGCTCATGGTTGTACAGGTGCTAAAAACGAATTTTACATAAATATTTTAACCAGAGTTAAAGAGGAGAAAATAAAAAGAATGGGAAAAAACACAACATCCAAAAAATACAATGGCTGAAAATTGTCCAAAAATGTTGAAAAACTCCAGTCCTCAGATTTAGCAGCCTACAATTTTCAAGCAGAAAAATGAAGAAGAAATCCACACCAAAACCCATGTTAATGCTTGGCAGAACATCAAAGAGGAAGAACTCATCTTAACCATAGCCAGAGGGAAAATACAGATGACCGTGATAGGAAGAGGTAATTACATGATTGAGTTCTCAATAGAAGCCATAAAAATGAGAAACTGATGAAATGGTATTCTAAATATCCTATGAAAACACAGTTTTTAACTTAAAATTGTATACATAGTAAAATCATTTTTTGAGAATAAAAATGATATAATGATTATAATGACATCATCAAACCAAAATAATTTCCTACATAAAACAATCAATCACCAAAGGAAATTTGGGAGGATGTATTTTAGGCTTAAGAAATAGGCTCCGGAAAGAATGGCTGATGAGCAAGAAGGAATGGTGAGTAAAAAATGATGAGAAATATACCAGTAAATAGGAGTAAACATTGAGAACTGAATCAGTGATAATGTCTAGTTTGAAGGTTAAATAATTAAGTAGAACTAAAATATGGGGTGATAATAGTATCTAAGTTGGGAGGAGGATGGTACCTCTTTTGTGTCCAAATTCCCTCTTTTTGTAAAGATACTAGACATATTGGACCCATGTCTACCATATTATACTGGGGGTCAGGACTTCAACATACAAATTTTGAAAGATCCAATCCACCTACTAAGCATTATAGAAACTTAACATCAGTAATAAAATTCCACCTTCTGGAACAAATCGAGAACAAAGTTATTTTGAAGAAATGAACTTAGCTATTTAACTGAAGATGATTTTAGGAGAAAATAGACATTCAGTATACGAGTTTTTTTCTTTATAATTTTACTAATGACTTGACATGCTTTTTAAAAAAATCAATAAAATAAGCAATAGGCTTATAATGATAAACTTCATTTCCTGCTCCTTACTTTAATGCTAAACTATCATTTCTATAGAAACAAAATCATAAAAATCATATTTTAACTTACTTTCAAGAATGTACAGTGACAAATTAAAAATGCAGTGTGTGGAATATGCTTTAATGAATAAAGAGTGACATGTAGTTCTAAAATTCTTGAAAAATAATCTGTACGAACCAGGGTAAATATTTCTCCACTTCATGTTGTCTGGAATATTGCTTTTCTTGATTAATCTATTTTTTCTAGATATAGAACATCAATTTTGGACACATTTGCTTTCTAAATACCAAATTGCACATGAACTTAACATTCAATCAGCTTGTAGTGTTATAATTTCAATAGGCATAGTCTTCATTTGCTGTTGGTTTTTCAATAAGAAATAGTTTGATGTTATAGAATAGATAATGTAAGAGCTTTAAAAATAATCAGAAGGAAAGATTTCCTAAATTGTATAATGTTATTTCCCAGTTAATAGCACATAATTCTTTTTATGATAGCTGTTTTATTCAGTATTTGCTTGCCTTGAAGTTGAAAGACTCAAATACTATAGTTTCAGTTGTCACATGTGAAAAGTTTCTTAGATAAAAAATAGAAATAAATAGCCCTTTAGTTGGTTCGT
This sequence comes from Noctilio leporinus, assembly GCA_004026585.1. Classification (NCBI taxonomy): domain Eukaryota; kingdom Metazoa; phylum Chordata; class Mammalia; order Chiroptera; family Noctilionidae; genus Noctilio; species Noctilio leporinus. The sequence goes on along the minus strand of PVIW01005262.1, from coordinate 51,134 downwards.
AAGTGATGGGTTTTCCTGGAATACACTGCTTGCTAATTTTATGGGACAAGAAAATAAATTCAAATGGTCAGCTACATTCCAATTTGTATACTTCCTTCAAAGTCCTCCCCTTTTACATTTTTGGATTTTGACACTCCTACACATCAGTTAAAGCACTTGTTAGAGGGCTCAAAAGAAATTTTTGCAATTAATTTCCCAGTCTCTTCTCTCTTTGATGTGTCACTGTAATGCTTTGGATCATTTTCAGAGTCTGGCCTCTGTTCAAGGACAACTTCTTGATTTTGAGGAGGGGGAGAAGCAATGAAGAAAAGCCTATATATATTTTCCTTAAAGAGGAGACAAACCTATTTTTGTTTAAAGAGTCTAAAACATTTTTCTAGGTAGGTGACAAAAATAGATAACTAATTGGCCCAGTTAACTACAATTGAGATCTTTTCTCTCTGGGATAGCCATTAAGGACAGAGTTAGACCAGCAGTCTGTACATCCAACATGTCTAGGTTATCTTGCCCAAAAGAAATTCAGATAGATGAGCTTTGCAAACTAGAGCCATCTGAAGTTTTAAAATGGCTGCAGGTGTCTTAGTAGGAGACTCATTTTATTTTCTAATGATTAGAGAGAATGACCAGACCATGAACTCTAGGATTATGCTTCATTTCTCATGTCCTGCACAGTATGTTCTGGACAGTTTCTATTTGTAGTTATGCAGTGATTCTAGTCTTCTTGTTCATTCTACACTTGCATTTTAAGTTTGCTTCTTTACAAACTTGATTTTTTTCCCCCATATTGCCATTCCTAAGAAATGACTCATTTTCAGGAGTGGGTATGGAGGGAAAGAAATGGTTAAACAGTGATCTGGGAAAGTTTCTTATTCACTTAAAAATTATTATTTTTTAGTTAAGAAGATATTAAATTACAGTTTACATTCAATATTATTTTGTATTAGTTTCAGTTGTACAGCAGAGTGATTAAACAATCATAGTCAATACTATTGTAATAGCTATGTGTAGTGCCAGTTGGGTACTGGAACTATCAGGGGGAATGCTTTATAAAGTATATGATTGCCTTATTCACTTTTTTACAACCATCACTAGCTCAGTAAATGGTACCTTGCAGGCATTTGGCCAGTGTTGGTGGAGTTGAATTGAATTTATTCTTAGAGTAAATGACAATAAAGAAAACAGCATTCCAGAAACCTTAATCTAAGGGAAATATCAAGATTGTTACTTTTTACTTGTATTTTTTCTATAGATCCTGAGTTTCTTTTTCTCATAAAACAAATCCAACATTTTAACATAAGGCATTCTTTAGTGACAAACCAAAGCCAATAAAATGGACTTGAAAAATATATGTCTGTGATATCTATTAAAGAATTTGTTGTAAAATATAAATCTAAGGATATAAGTTTATTCTAACTATTCATACAATATTATTGCTGCTCTAATTTGAGCAGCTTTATTAATATTGAACGTTAAAAATTTAGATGTGTGCTGTATCTTAATTAATTAATTGATATCCCTTACTCTTTTGGCAGACATTCTCATGGAGGATGTTTGATCTGAATTTAGATTTTATAAATTTTGTTGTATAAAATATACCTAAAACTATTTCGATAACTGAGCTGAGTAATATTTTTAAAAATTTAAGCTAATGAAAATGAAATAAAATTTAAAATTCTTTTCATTAGTCACACTAGCCAGTTTGGCAGCTAGTAGCTATCATACTGGATAGGCTGCTCTAGAATGACAGCTTGGTATAATAAATTCTGTGACAGAGGCATGAGCAAAGAGCTCTTCTTTCGGGGAGTTCTGAAAGGAATCATTGAAGCCGATCTTCAAAAATATCAGTGGAAATTTACTAAGCGGAGAGAAGGAAGGAGAACACTCCAATTTGACCTCTTGAAATTGTTGCAGGAGAAACTCCCAGAAACTTGGTTCTTTTTGCAAATGCAGTCAAGAATTACAGATAACAGAGGGGAGCAAAAAGGGGATGGATGTAATACAACAACAATAAAATTAAAAAAAAAAAAAAAGAATTACAGATCAGCCAGTCTATTAGCATACAAGCAGAGTTTATTCTCAGGGAGGAGAATGGGCTTTGCTAAGGTAGGGCTGGGGGAGAAAGGCAAAAGAAAGTATTCCGAGGGCAAGGGTAGCAAGAACAAAAGCCATAGTGGCCTAAGGCCTGGTGACCAAAGAGTTGCGGGCCAGAGAGAGTCAAGAGGGCAAACCCTTTGCCCTGAGGATTTACATAGTTGGCAGGATGAGGATGAAGACATTACATATTGATTGACAGGTAGAGGTGCTGCCAGCTTTCCTGGGGTTGTGAATACCCAAAGGTGTTAATGGGCTTTTCCCTTTATGCCCTATAAGTCCTTTCAGGCCTTTCAGTCTTTTCAAGCCTTGGGATGAAAGCAGTTTCAAATGCTTTCTCTCCCAGGTAAAGAAAAAGATACAAAGAATTTCAAGGACAGCTAAGTCAGTAGGTGACACATATATCCTTCCATTTACCCCACAATTTTTGCTATCTATCCTACCTAACAAAAGTATGTGAAATAACGAGATAGACGCATTAAATCTTTTAACAGCAACTTACTGAGTCAACATGTGCCGTGCATGGACTTTGTGATGGGGTTTCAGTTAAATAGATAGGGTCCTTGAGCTCAAGCGGCTTAGAGTCTGAATATGATTTATGGGCCCACTTTTCAGAGAGGTGGGTAGTGGGCATGCTTCTGGGTATGCCCAAGTGCTATTGTTTCCGTAGCTTACTACCACTTTCAGCTGGTCAGCTTCAAGATTTTCCTGTGAATAAAATAAGAGTTTTGTTTGGAGCTGTAAACAATTTGCTTTGCTTATTCATTTTCAGTGAAAAAAAAATTATTGTTTGTTATTATTGTTTTGTTTATCATTGCCTATGATTGACAAAGATAGCATGGCCCATAGTAAAGTTTGCCTATGGCATCTGGTCATTTGCTTGTTAGCATTTCAACTGTCTAAAAAGATTGAGCTAAATTCTATTCTTGTCTTTGGCCCTTTTACTTGAGTACCTTAGACAATGTTGGGAGTGGTTGCTGTTTTGTCACCTGAAATGTTAGACCTGCCCCTGAGAAAAACAGAAGGTGATTTACATTCAGGTAACTCATTTCAGCTGCAGGCTAAGATCCTTAGAAAGTCCTCAGAATGTTGCTGCTTTTGCAATTCTGAGTCTACAAAGGTTCGGGTAAACTCCCCTATTTGCAGGTTTCTGTTCAGTTGACTCTAGATTTTGCCTTGTGCTTTGCTTTTACTAACTCTCCCTGAAGATTAGGAAAAAGAAGGAGGAGAAGGAAGGAGGAGGAGGAGAAGAAGAAGGAAAAGGAGATGAAAAGGAAGGAAGGAAGACAAAGAAGGAAAGAAAGAAAAAAGAAAAGAAAAGAGACAATCAAACAAACCAAAAAACAGAACAAAACCAGAGAGGAGTAGCCTGGTATATTTAGAAAGGTTCTCAAGACTATTATTCTGTGTAAGATAATTGCCTCCTCTTTAAAATATGCAGTAAAGGAGGCTTTTGCTATCATCCTTGATTGTGTTTTTCGTATCTCATCATCTTTCTAGTTATAGGAAGGTTTTCCTAAATCTAATCTATAGTATATCTGTTTTTTTCATTGGATGTCATTAATAAGGCAAACAATTATCCTCAGAAATTATCTTATCTTTTGAGAAATACGGATTAAGATGAAAACAAAGACTTTATATAGAAAGCTAACAAGACCTTCAAACTCAACTATGAGGAAATAATTAATATATGTAAGCAGAATTCAATTTTAGAACCAAAACACTAGAAAGAACAAATATGGTAATGAATTTTGACATTGGAAGCTAGGCTGAAATCTATATGTACAAATGCAGAATTTTTACACAAAAAAATATTTGCCTCTGTTATACTATACCTGAGCTTAAGGAGATAGCCTGACTCAGGTACCTGCCAGTCATCTTTGGTTGCACAATCTGAGCACAGGGGCACTTCTAGTTACAAAGATTATTATATGATTGTGCCTCTTTATCTCAGAGTTGGGGGATGCTGTTATTGATTAAATAAACCACTTCATTTCTTATAGAAATATGCTATGTTTATATCACCTTTGTTTCTACAAAGTAATGCATTCTCAAGCTGAAATCGCAGACATTTTAAACAAATATTTAGAACATTTTAAGTTCTTTTTTATTTCACATTGGCTCACTAAACTTGGATATTTTGAGACTGTTGAGGAAACAATATTGACCCTGAAAACTGTATTCAAGGTCTGGTCCATTATGTAATTTTGCACAAGTAATTTAAGCTCATTCATGATTTGTTTTTTCATCAGTAAAATGGGAGATGATAACTCCTACTTTGTGAAGTTGATATGAAATAGTGTATCATTGTATCTATAAACATCACACCATAAAATACTAAATCAACAAAGCCTGTTGTTCCACATAAGCATACATGTTGCTCACTGAGGCTGGATTGCACTCTGTTGGTCTCTATGCTGGGTGAGGATTGTGTTGACAGATGGTCATCAGGGAATCTCTCTTTGGAAATGATCATGAGCTATACATACTATCAATGGATCTTCTGAAGGAGTTGTCAGGTCTAGAAACCAGCCTTATACAATGTTGAGTGGACAACAATCTAAGCTTTGAATGGGCCATCCACCTGCCCTTGGATATTTGATATATTTGATATATGAGGTCTGTCTGAAAAGTATAGAACCAGTGTCAATATAATTAAAGCAGTTTGCCGATACTTTCAGGGCATGCTTCATACTAATACATTAATTCTCTTGGTCAACCGATTCTCTTCTTAATTTCCAAGTGTGCTATTTCTGTGTGTGGTATGGTGGGATGAAGGGAACAAACACTGGACTCATGTTGCAGATGAGAATGTGTACAGTATGAAAATGTGGGGTGCCCTTTGCTTACCTCAATAACAGGGCAGGGCTGGGATGAGATGCGTGGAGCACTCACCTGGGGCACAAAATTGAAAGAGGAGCCAAAGATGCTCCTTCAGGATTTGTCCCTTTTGTATTTTGTTATTATTTTTAATAGGCCTTTGCAAAAAGTAGACCATGTCTATCATTTAGGCATCTGTTGCTCTGTTACTTGGATATCTCATAAGCATGAATAATTTCTTCCCCAAATAAGATAAGAGTACAAATAAATACCTCTTTTGAATGTTGTTTGAATTTAATTGTGGGGTAAATGGAATTAAAAGCTTAAACTTAAGATAGTTTTCTCTTCCTGAATATTTTGATGAATCTCTTAGCTGAGTCTTCAGCTAGAAAAAAGTATATAAAATGAGATTCTTGAGTTGGAATGCATTTCTTAATTCATTAGGTCAATGTAGAGGTCATACCAAAATACTAGTGGACCACCTAAGAGTCTAAATTGCTAAAACTGTTGAATCCTATTACTTTATACCTAGATTTAATTAATATATTATGACCTTATTGTTCTCAGATCACTGACATGACATGGCAATTAAGTAAAAGGACTCTCTTCCTGAATAATATGGAAGATGTTAATCCTGACTCTTTGTGACTAGAAACATGGTATTGAAAAATGTAACCTCTACTAAATTTGTTGTAAACTTTCCAAATACGTATAATCTGTGTCTCTACTTTGTAATTCCTAATGTACATAAGCAGCCCTCAGCAAGTGTATCCTGAATGTTAACTGGGTATCAGGCCATGTTCTAAAACCTCATATTTATTGGTTACTTACTCATCATGGTAACACTATGAGAAGGTGATATGAAGGTTTCCAGCCTATCTCATACTTGATATCAGATGGCAAATGGGGCTATAAGAAACTTTTACAAGCAAATCCTTTTTCTCTCCACATATAAATGACCTTCTTAGTCCTGACCAAAGCAAAAACAAAATGGCAAAGAAAACAAAAATCACAATGTGAAGAAAATCTCACTGTTTATTGTTTTGACAAAATCTAGTTGATCAGTATTTGTGGGTAATCAGTATTGCTATACAATATCCCCCTTCGCTGCAGTTGTGCTTTCTGCATTTTCAGTTACCCATGGTCAACCATGGGGTGAAGATATTAAATGGAAAATTCCAGAAATAAACCATCCATACATTTTAAACTGTTTGCTATTCAGAGTAGCATGATGAAACCTTAAGCTACCCTAATCCATCCCCACCTAGGATGTGAATCATCCTTTTATCCAGAGTGTCTGTACGTAGATACTCCCCACCCCTGAGTCATGTAGCAGCCATCTTGGTGATAAGCTGGACTGTTGCAGGATCTCAGTGCTTGGATTCATGTCACCCTTATTTGATCTAATTATGGCCCCAAAGTGCAAGAATAGTGACACTGGCAAACTCAGACATGCCAAAGAGAAACCATGAAGTGCTCCTTTTAAATGAACAGGTGAAACTTCTTGACTTCCTAGGAAAGAAAAAAATTGTATGCTGATGTTGTTAAGATTTATGGTAAGAATGAATCTTCTATCTGTGATATTGTGAAGAAGAAAAAGAAATTCATGATAGTTTGGCTGTCACACCTCAGACTGTGAAAGGTATGGTCACAGTGTGTGATGAGTGCTTAGTTAATATGGAAAAGGTATTCAATCTGTGGGTAGAAAACATGAACAGAGAAAGCATGTTCCAGTTGATGACTATGTTGCCCCAGAAAACATTGGGCTTAAACAAAGGCTTTAGCCAGGGATCCCCTGAAACAACTGGCTGGCTACATTTACAAAACTTTTATGACACTATATTGTTATAATTATCCTATTTTATTGTTAGTTATTGTTGTTAACCTCTTACTGTGCCTAATTTATAAATTAGGCTTTATCATCAGTATGTATGTATAGGGAAAACATAATAGGTATAGCTTTTGTACTATCTGCCATGTCAGGCATGAAGTCTTAGACTATATCCTCCTAGAAAAGGAGGACTACTGTGTATCTGGTTTCTGAATGTGCTCACGATGTATTTACTTATTTTTTATCCATTAGAGGAACATATAATTTACTAATCAATGTGGTCAATCATTCAGGAAAGAGAACTTGGGGCATTAGATAACGGAAATTCAAATGTGTATGCTCAAGTGACATGATATTTTCTTGGGGCAACCTTAGGATACTTAGAATGCTTTTTACACTCTGATATAAAAAAATGTTTGCTTTTTAAAATTGCAGTCCCCCTGTTGCAAAATGAGGCAGAAGGCACAGAGCATGCCAGAGGGTTAACATTATAATGGTAGGAACTTCAAATGGACAAGTATAATGCATTACAGCTGTTAATACTGATGCATCAGAAGAAAAATACCCCCTGAGAAGTAATGTGCAGAATAGCTATGATTGCTGAAAGCTGAGAGATCCAAGAAACTAAGTTATTTTTCAACAAACCGTCATTCCTTGTCTGCCTGTTTCTTGACATTGACTGTGCTTTTAGCAGGCTAAGGCGACTAGAAATTTTTGTTAGAGTTCAAAACTTAAATCATATTCACTTTGCTGAAACTACATTGGATAGAATAGCAGAAGAGAAAAACAAGGGGGAAAAAGAAGTAATGAGATGGGAAAATTTCAGAGATGACACTATTCTAAAAGACTAAAACACTAAAAGCCAGGCATAGGGAAAGGGCCCTTGGAGGTGCTCTCATCCCCAAAATGGTGAGAGCATTGCCAACGTTTCCTGTTAGCAGTTAATGAGAAGAATTACTTGCTTTCAGATGTATTTCTTTTAGATTTTCTCTGCTGTTAGGACTATCCTGTATCTCATTTTTACCCTTATTAGTTCTCTGAAGCATTCTGGTTTAGGGAAATATTAAATGTTTAGGTAAAATTTATGTGTAAATATACTGTTCATCCATGGCCACAAAGATAATGAGGTCTAGCCTAGCAAGCTATGTCCTTAGGATATTATAGTGACTGGTACAATCAGGGTTAATTTTTTTTTTTTTTTCTACTTATTCTTAGCTCCTTGCAAACATCCACTCAGAATCTTTCGAATGTCATTTTTGTGAAAAGCATAGTTTTTGGCTTCTTTGAGGAAAGCAAAGATGAGTAGGCCATATGCTCCTCTCTAGTAACACCAGAATTAGAGATGACCTAGTAAGTCATGCATTGGACATGTAGTATCTTCCAGAACTAGGGAAAGTCTGAAAAAGGATTAGAAACCTTGCTCAGTCTACCATTACATGTTTCTTTTTGAAAGCATGTCATTAACCAGGCACAATCTTGCAGATTCCAAATAGAGACTATATCATTGGTCTACTTAACCAAGGATGGAGTCCTATAAGAGCCAAGATCCTTCATGTATATTGTGACTAAGATCTGTTTTCTTCCTATTAGCTTACCTTGTGAAATTTAGGTATTCATCACATTCTTGTTCTATTTTAAGCAGAATCCTTAAAACTGCATGCCTTTTAGATGATTTGGTTTTGATCTCAATTTCTAGTCTTAAAATTGGACTTTTATTGATGTCTGAGATACTTCGGTCAGTATTTATAGAAATTCTCAAAGTGGGCTGGGTGACCGATCTTACCTCATCATTTCTGGCCATCCCTTGTGATAATGTCAACATTAATGACTGAGTAGGTGTTCTGGTCCCCTTTACCCATTTTCAGCTGGCCATTTATGTTCAGAGAATACCTCATTCATCTGACAAACCTTTATGAAAAATTGGAAAGATAAGAAGCATGTATTTTTGAAGTTTTATCTATTTCATGTATAACTTATTGCTAACAGATTTTGCAATCTCATAAAAGTAAATAAAATGTTTTTGATATCTCAAAGTCATATTATAATTAATTACATAATAATATTTTTATTTTAAGACTTGCCATTTACCTTCAGCCTTCAAATCCTGATGAATTTTTACAAACATTCTTTAGTTAAGTAAGGATATTAACCGTTATTGCCCTTAATAGCTTCTGAAGTGAGTCATTGAAAATGAGTCATTAAGGCCAACTCTTGTATATGCTCTTAAATAGCAGTTGTTTTACTAGATCTGAATTACAATCTTTTTTCTCCCAGGTTTCTTTGTCTCACATGTACAAAGAATTCCCAATAGTTAATAATACTCTCTTTGTTCAGTAATTTTATGAAAGCATTCCAAAATAAAAACGGAGGAAAGGGAGCAGATTTCCATATTGTCATGTGGTATTCATGAAATTACCAGTAACCTTTGATCATCTAGGAAGTTGCTGACTTCTATTCATCCCATATCAGGGGTCCTTAACTTAGGGTTTGTGAACATACAGAGTTCTTAAAGGGAACTGGATTTCAGTATTATCAGTGTCACATTGTGATTTAAAAAAATATTTTATGCACTTAGATTCTTATTCTGAGAAGGCATGCATAGATTTAACCAGACCTCCAAGTAGATCAAAACTATTTCAGAATTCTGTCATAAATGTATTTCAATCTATAAATATTAGAAGGTGTATTTCATGGTCAGGGAATGAGAAGAAAAATTTTCATCTATGTAATATTGGGCACTTTTATTATTAAAAGGAACTAAAGCAATGATAGCTACCATTTATTCATTTACCTCCAATAGTCTTTAGGCAATCCAATCAGTTACTTATGTACCTTTTAGTTTTATGCACATTTTAGTTTTCATCATAAGATAGTGCAAGGATATTATTATCACTTTAATTTTGCAAATATTAGAAAAATATTCATAGAGCATACATTGAGAGCAGGCAGTGTGTTAGAAACCAGAGATGAAATGATTCACATAGTGTCACATGGCAAAGGTGGCTTTAGCAAAGCCCGTTGTCCCTTCCGCTACATGCTGCATCTTCTTCATTTCTCATTCTACATTATAAAAGTTAAAAATCCTATTGAGGCATTTGGAACTCTAAGAAGGTAGCCACCAAATATTCTCCTCTTTATATAAATATGAGACATAATTCGGTCTTCCTCAAAAGTAGTAATTTTGTGCATGCTTTTCTATACCAGCCTGATCAGTGATTTCCTGGAATCAGCACATTCTCTTCTAGGCCATTGCTGGTCTTGTCATGGGCTGAATGAGAATACTGTACAAGTCATTTTAGTGAAGGCATCTATATGTCCTTATACTCCTCTGCCTTCAACATTCATCAGTCTTGCTTCAAATTTGGTGTATGTGCCATTGGTTTTGTGGGGAGAGTGAGAGGGTTTGTTTGGTTTTTGTGAGTGATCCCAAGACTTTCTCATTTGTAATTGGAAATATTTAGACAAGAGACTTTATAGTCTTGAAGATAGATGATATTGTTCACAACTAAATGTAAGCCAGGCTTGTGCTGATAACTATGATTTCTTGAAATCAAGAAAGCCACGTCCATGCCTATTTCTAGTTCTGGGTTAACCCCTCCAACCCTCCTATTGATTAGGAAGCTGATTTAAAAGCTGATCATTGACACTAGGAGAGGTGGAAAGTGTGACAAGGAACATTGGCCTATATCATTCCCTGTTGGATTGCATAACTGCTTCTGAGGTGGTAGGAAGAGAAAGATTAAAAACCAACTCCAAAACCAACAACAAGAACTACTACTTGTGGATTTATGACCATGGAATATAGATTAGAAATCAGGCTGATTCAAAACTAGTGGGCATGAATATTCCTTTTCATTTTAATTTACAAAAATAAAGAAAAAATAAGTATGTTTAAAATTCTTTTACTTCTGAAGACTTGAAATGGTCAAGGTAGTTTTGAGTTTTATGTTCCTCAAATTTCATTCCAGGCTAAAACTTTACTTAACGAGTTTTGTGAGGAAAGAAATGGTCCCAATGGCCCTGCTGGGTCCCCTCAGGGGACAGCTGTGGACATCTCCAAGTTAGCACCCCCAGAAGGAGGGAGAATGCAAACTCACAGGCTGTCAAGGGCTGTGACACCCTCTCACCTCAAGAGCCCATTTGGATTAAAGAGGAAGAACATAAGTATTCTTTTCATGCTAATCTCTGAATGTGAGGAAATAGAAGGGTTCCATCACCTTAGTTAAGAATGATCAGGAAGCAGTGTGTTTTATGCTGCTTATGAATTCTTACTGTTGAAAGTATTTTGGATGAAAAAAAAAAATAGTCACATGCATGGTCAGAGTTGCTCTTTTTCAGAATAGTAAATAATAGATGTTTATTTTTCCCTCACTGGACATCTGTTTAATAACTTTGGACATAATGAGTACAAAGAAAGGAAAGCATATGCCAGCCCCATGCTGTGTTTTATTTTAACATCAGAAATAGTATCTTTTGGGAGAAAAGTTGTTTTCTCTTGTTGTTGTTTTAAAGTTATCAAGTCATTGCTTTTTGTATGTGGGGAAATGGCTATTGTTTTGATGCAATGGCACTTTTCATGGCATTTTGGTTGCTTTTCTCTCTGTCTACCCATTCTAATTGATACCACCTATCCCTAATTCTTATCTATTTTCTCAGAATAACCAAAGCTGCTCAGGTTCAGACCTTTATGTCAACATTTGACTAGACTTTTCTATGTGGTTATACCATAGGAATCTGAGACTACGCATATTCAGCACAACACTCACTGTCTCCTACCATGAACCTTGTCTTCTCATAAACTCCTGTCACAGTGGCCAATCTCACACTAGACAGCTAACAGATCTTTGACTTCTCCTCCCACTCTTTGCATCCCTTCAGTTACAGTTTACCTCCCTTAATACCTCAACAAAGGGTCTCTTTGTCTTGATTCTTCTTGCCACCAATCTAGCTAAGGCACAGATCTTTAACATTCTTCCATAGCTTCTCTTTGCCTCAAAGGGGATGTCTAAGCTTCAAAGTGCTACCTAGCTCTTGCTTCCTTCTGCTGGCCCATTCCTGACAACTCCACTTTCTGTGTCTCGCTGTCTGGTCCATAGACAGTTCCAGGGGCATGCCTTGCTCTCTGGTCTCTCTGTGCTTTGTCTCTTATTCCATCAACACACAGGTTAGAAATGTAGGGAAGTTTTTCCACTTGAATTAGGTGCCAGTCCTGCATGTTTTCACTGAGCCCTATGTGGTTTTCTGGCGTGGTCTTAGGTACTCTTTTCCAATCCTCTTTCAATTAGACTGCTTTCTCTATTAGCTTTGATGTCAGAAACCAAGACACATTAAGGTTTTCTTTTCCTTAACATCAATATAGTGATGAACTACACATGATAAGTGTTCAAAATAGTGAAGCAATTGGTGTTTCTGCAATTAATTTGTACTTCAAAGTACTCCGAAGAGTACTGCATTTATGAGGGTTGTTAAAATTTTTCTTTGTAAGAATAATGTATTGGTATTTAAATTTTACTTTTTGTTCCTTAGAAATGGATCTATACATAAATTAAATAAAATTTTAAGACAAGGAGCAGTATACTCAGAAGGTCAATTTTTAGAAGATACATTAATATGTTGATCTATAACCATATTTAGATTTATTTTTATATACCCTGGAGAGCTTAAGAGCTAAGTTTTCCAATTTTCTGCTTGCCTCTCCAGCTCATCCACTCTTTCAGTTTCTCTCTCTTACTCTTGCTTTCTTCCTGTTCCCACAGCAACTATTTCAGTCCTGCACTTTGCTACTCTAACACTCTGTATTATCACCTTATTTTTCTCAATTGAGGACCTCACCTCCTTCTGACAAACTGGAGACCTTCTTACAAGAAGTTCTTCAAATTGCTATACCTACCACTAAAAGATACTCATTTACACCATCTTCAACTCATTCATTTATTTACCTTATTCATCCCATTCATTCGACTAATATTTATTAAGGTCCTTCTTATTAGCCAGACACTACCCTGAAGGTGTAGTGCTATCAATACGCAGTCCCTGTGCTCAATCTGCTTCCAATCTAGTGAAAGATACTGATATACAAAAACCCATTTGAAGATCAGAAATCCAATGGTAGTAAGAACTTGACCTTGATGCTGTGAGAGTTGTAGTCTTTGGAAGAATGTACTAGGGAGAGGGAAAAGCATATGTGGTCACCCAAGGAATAATCTCTTCTTAAGTGCCTGTTCCTCAGAGACTTCTCTGTATTTTGACACTAAACACATGTCATTGAATCATATGTTCATTTCCCCTTCTTCCCTTAAGGGTCATGAGCTTTTTGAGAATCAGAATGTTGTCCCATTTCTGTACCCACAGTACCCAGCATCATGCCAAGTTTATATGTGCTGAAAATGCTCAATAAATATTTGATCAATATTGAACATGACCAGATAAGAGGTAAAATGTTTATGGTCTGTTATTGTTGTGGGTTGAGTTACATCCCCTCCCCCAAAAGATATGTTGATATCCTCAGCCTTACTACCTGTGAATGTGACCATATTTGGGAATAGACTTTGCAGATATAGTTAAGTCAAGACAAGATCATACTTGATTAGTGTGATCCCTGATCTGATATGATTGGTGTCCTTGCAAAAAGAGAAGATACGCATAGCCCCTTGGAGAATGTCGTGTGACCATAGAGGTAAACATTGGAATGGTGACTCTTTTTTTAAGCCACTCAGTTGGTGGTTTCATTATGGCAGCCCTACAAAGCTAATATAGTTACTTTTTAAAATTAAGAAACATTATTGTAGCTCCTGTTGTCATTCTTAGCAAGTCAACATTAGAGCCAAGTTGAGCAAGCCAGAAATGGGATAGTTCTTGTTTTGAAAGTAATTGGCATTTAGAGAATGTCTTTTAGGTTCACCTAGCTCTCTACTTGATTTTAGAGTGGCTATTTAATGTCCTGGCAGAATCTGCTGTGCTCATAAAAGGTCTTACCGGGGGTTAAAGGAGAATAGTCTCTGGGTTTCTAATCCCCCAATAGCCTCTCTCTACAGTGGTGTACATGTCAGTTCTCAGTGACTTTGGATCTGAGGTTGAAGGGAAAAGCATGTGGGAGGTGGGGAGCTGTGGGAAGAGTGGAAAAGAGGGCACAGATTTCTGTCTGCAAATAAACCTCTCATGTGCTTGTGAAATTATGACCCCCAAGCCCCCCACGACCCGCTGATGGGCAGCCCTACCCTTATTTGGTATGGGCCCCGGACCTTGTCCTCTTTTCCCAGCAGAAGTGTTATGTGATTTGCACAATCTGCGTTTCATTTACTTTTTGGTGATTTTGTCATGTAAAATTCACATTTTAACCTTCTGAATTTAAGTAAAAAATGGGAGAAGAAACTTCTCTTTTGAAAGTTCCTAATTCATTCTGGAACTAGATGTCCTCGGGTTATTGGCAATGATTAGTGTTCCTGTAGCTTTCAAAGAAAGCGTGTGTGTGTGTGTGTGTGTGTTTAGGAAACACTCCCGAAAACTATAAGGTAGTCATTAATTTTGCTTGCATTGAAGGACTTGAGCCAGTGGAGGTAGGAAGAAGGTATCATTGTCCATTTGTTTGGGTGACTTGCTCTAAAAAGGGAATTGTTTGCTTCCTTTTTGTTCTTTGGGTTGATGACATTTGTGGTGTTCCCTAGGAGCATACAGTTTATCTGGAAAACCAAGACTAATGACAATAGTGTTTGAAATGCTCTGTAGGTCTGATTCTAAGTAGACAGGAACAAATGTATGTTCCAAGGTACAAGTGCTTATTGACTTTTCAAATGCAGCTGGTCCATGCCCTTTATCAAGGGACCCAGCGTTGCTCCGCGGTGCTGGCCTTCCTGTTCATTTGACAGGCATGCCATAGGACAGCCTTAAGTACTTTATAGTAAAAATTATTTTTTTTACTCCTTTAGTTTGCAATCTACTCTCAGAAACTGAAAAATAATTTCTTTGATTTTCCTTCCCTTTCTTATTTAAGGTGAAATTGATTTCTTTCTGAGCTTGCACACAGGAAAAAAAAAAATTAAGCTATAGTTTAATACAATTGCCTTAGCTGAGTAAAAAGCAAAAGATTAGTTTACCTTCAAGATTGCTGTCTCAGAGTAAAGGAGAATTTTTACATGAGAGAGTACAAAATGTTACATATCAATAAAGAATACTTGTAGCCAATACAAGTAATAGAATGATTTATTTGATTGATAGGGGTGTTGGGATATTTTTGTGTATATTTGGAAAATTAGGAAGCTAGGAGACACTCTCAAATTATCAGTGTCTCCAGAACACTTCTCAAATGCTTATTGTCATGACAACCATGTCTTCATAAACCAAGGCTCTGAGTGTAATACAGACAGGGTTGGTAACAAGGTAGAGTTGCCATCTGCTTGGTTTTCTCCAAGGAAATTTCTTTTTTCATCCCCAAGTCTGATTCTCACATATGAGGGTCCTGACTTGTTTTTCTTTCTGGAGTCCTATATCATTGTGGAATTAATTCTTTTCTTCTGACAAACTACTTTCTAATTTGTGATCACATACCTTATGTATTGTTAAATGGAAGAAAAAAGTGTAAGTGTGCATGCGTAGAAACAAACAGATATATTTTAATGATTTATTCCTCTATCAGGTTTGCAAAGTCTGATACAAGGTGCCCTGTAATTTAGTAGTGGAGTCAAAATTAAGGTCAGGAAAAAAGCCATAGTAAGGCAATAATTTTCTAGAAAACAGGTAAAATTATTATTTCTTTTGAACATTGTATTAGCATCAGTGCTTCCTGCAATCTGTAATAAACTCTGCTGTTTTTACTTTCCAACCAAAAGGAGCACATCTGTTCTTTAGGAGAGGAAAACTTTTTTCTGTCAGTTTGCTAAATAAATGATGCTTATGTGAGCGCAATAGTCTAATGCCTTCATCTGCCCCTTTACAAAAGATGCAAGGACATTAATTTACTACAAAATTTGAGAACATATTTTTAAAAGAAAGTTACTGAGCATTTCACAAGTTCATATTTGTTACCATCAGAATTAAGACATATCTATACTTTGAAAACTACCAGGTTGCAAGCCAGGTCTCCAGCCAGATCCATAGCTGGAGGCAGGTGAAAGGCAACCATAGATTGATGTTTCGCCCCTTCTTCCTCCCTCCCTATCTTTCCTTCTAAAAAATAATGAATAAAAAAAATTTTAAAGAGAAAAATAATAAAATACATATCTAACCATTTAAAGGTGTATGATTTAAAGTTAAGAATAATTTCTTTCTTTGTATTATAATTATTTACATATACTACAGTCTATAATTCTAAACCTTAAAATCCTGAGGTGCTTTAACAATATAGCTCCATTGTTTTTTGTAACTAGTTAGAAAAGTTCTATAATTACCTCTGTAAATTAGAGAAAATGTATTTCCACTCACTCTTTGTATGTCCTATACATTGACGTATACATATAATTCAATAATAATGGATGGGCAATGTATCCCACATACATGTGCAGACCCAGAAACACATATGATAACTAAATAATAAATGTGAGCTCATGCCTAGAATAGGAAAACCTGCTGGGAAATTTGTGAAGTAGAATCTGAATATATTTCTGTGGGTTAGTATAACAATTTTTCACAACCATATGATAAGGAGTGTGGTTCTTTGAATGTAGTTCTGGGAAGGGATTTAAAACCAAGCAATAGGTAAATTTGAAACTAGTTTGTCTTAGGATCTCCTTACTCATGGGTAGGCCCACAATGAGCAGGCCATTCATTGTACCGAAGACCTTCACAGAGGGAAGGCAATCTTCTACGTTTAGTTTATACCTCATGTATGCATTATAAGAGAAATACTCAGCTCCCTGGCTCCTTCCTAGAAAATCCTCTGTTGGTTTTTCTCTCTCATTTGACCACAGACATGTTGGTTTTGATTGTGAATGTGCCATAGAAACATCACCTTGCAATCTGTGTAGGTAAAAATGCTTCTTAGGCTAAGACATACAAAGAAACTCTGTTGCCTTGTTCTGAAGGAATTGGTAGGGGTGTCATCAATGTCTCTGTAATAGTATGACAAACAAAACATGGTACCCTGGCCGGGCTGCCTAGTCAAAGTTGAAAGTTTGTGAATTTGATAGGTATCAGGAATTTCATTATCTGGGAATGATTTCAACACATGGTCATCTTCCTAAGGAGCATTGTTCGGGTGTACCCTTGATTGTAAAAAGTGTCAGCTTTGTTTATTTTTAAATCTTTCAACTGAATTCTCTCATCTTGACTCAATTAATTGGCTGTCAGCCATGCTAAATGTGACATATTTTTTAAGTATCCAATTGGTCATATTCAGTTTTTCACTTACCACTGGCTTCTATTGCTTAGCATTTTTCTTGAGAACTGGGCTTTATTTTCCAAGGCAGGTATTCGCCACAGGGCAAGTTTCTTCTCTCCACCCTAAAGCAAGTAAACAGCAGCAAACCCTGTGTGTGAATCTGTCGTTTATCCCCAGGGTGTAAAAATGCAGCTGCATTCTGGATTTGTTAAACATCTTGAAATGCTTTGAGTGTAATAAAACCCCAAACGTGCTTTTTTTCCTCATTTTTTCACGTATGTATTTTCGAAGAAACACAATCCACATGCTCTTGTTCTCTCCACTTTTAAATCATAAAAATGTTATTTTGTAAGAACAGTTTGATGTCCAGGAAGTCTTTTATCCTTTTTATTAGGCTATTCTTATTATAAATAAAGAGAAAGCAACAAACAGCAAACACAACATAAAATCATGACTCAGGGCAAACACAATATGCCCAGTTTCAATTTGAAGTTTTAGATAAAAATATTTTGAAATAAAACATTTCTCTTGCTGCTTTGCAGAAGTAGTGCTACCTTCTATTAGCAGAAAAGATGCTGTTTGGATAAAATAGTCAGGGACGCATAACCATTACATAGGAACCCTGGCATGCTGGGACATCTGCTTACTGCTTCATTTGTACAGTAACACCTCATGATATGTGAGTCCACCTACATTTAACAGATGGGAAGTGCTTTTGGACATCTAAAGGGTCCACAGAAGAATTTCAAGCCAAGCCAGGGCTTCTTGACTTACTGGTTCATCATCTTTTCATCATTTTCATCTTCCTCATTCTGTTTCAGGGTGGGGTGCTCTCCAGGCAATCAAAAAAGTCCCATGTTAAGAGGTGACTTGAAAGTACCTAGTAGTAAGACTTGAGGATGAGGGCTAGTGTAGCTTTGAGAAAGCATCAGCTTGGTATTGAGAAGGTGAATGATTAGTATAGCAGTTGCTTCAGAGCATTGGCTACGTGGTATGTGATGGAGGGGAGCCTGCATACCCTGCCCATGATTACAGCAAAGAGAAGCCAGAGTACAGACAGGAATGGTGACATAGCCTTGCTTTGTGACTTGCACTGTGACTAACAATATTTCTTAGCTAGTCAGACCCTATTACCATTTACTTTATTTTGGGACAGTGGTCCACATTTGGTAAAAGTAGTACGTGACATCATTTGTTTAAATGAGTTCAACCTATTTCTTGAAGAGGAATATTTCAATGCTTGTATGTTATTGGAGATATTTCAAAGTAGTATAGAATAAGAATCATTATTCTTATAATGGAACTCTCTATAATGGAACTTGCATGTAAAAAATCCAAGATTTTATTTCAAGGGGAAAGGTCATATTCAGCTATACCATGAGGTCCATGGTCCACAGTATGGCATTAAGTTTCTGTTTCTACTGGAGAAAAAGGGGAAAAAATACAAAGTAGAGGATAAGAAGACTGCTTAGCATTTGAACTGGGTTCTAGGCCCTTTTGACATTGTCTGTTCTATAGACTTTGTTCCAGAAATCCAATTTTTATACAGCTTATAGTTGACGTTGTGTTGTAATTTCATGTTCCTTCCTTTCTCATCCCTTCCCTTCTTTTCCCTTTCCTCCCCTTCCTTTCCTTTCCTTCCTCTCCCCTCCCTTCTTGCTTTCTTTCTTTCTTTCTTTTTCTTTATTCCTCTCTCTCTTTCCTTTTCCTCCCTTCCTCCTTTCCTCCCTGTCTTCCTTCCTTTGTTCCTTTTTTAAAAAAAATCGTGTTCTACTTTTGTACTGAGTCTTATGTATCAAGGGGAAAAGAGCTGAATTATTTAAATCTTCCATTGAGTTAAAGCAATGCAGAAAGAATGCAATGGACAATTTCATAAGTGACATTTTGGAGAACATTGGGGTCATCTTATGATAGAACAGGATTATTTTTTTGAAGGTCAGGAAACTAATTTTTTCCAGTGGATTTACTAAGAGAACTTACCACCTGGCTTCTGGTTTTATATATAGCATTCCCTGAGAAAAGTTGCTTCTTCCTTTTACAGGGTTTCTACTTTGCTTTGCACCTCTGTGGACTCTACCCCACACAGATTAAGAAAGACTATCACCACAGCGCTTGTTTTTTTTGTTGTGCCTCTGTTGAAGGAAGAGCCACTCTGAGTTACCTCTTCCTCCACAGCATTGCAGAACTTTACACACATTTATGTAAGTTAGTCACTTTCCCCAAGGATCTCTGCACACTTCTCATGTTGTTCCTAGGGGACTTACCACATCCATAACAGTGGGTGAATCTTTAAGATCACCTCTGTGCACAGGCAAATGGAGCAGTTCATCTGGCAGCCTCTAGCAGAGAGGGAAAGAGGGTCTTATGGGGCCCAAGGGAGCGGGAAGACATACCAAGAACTCTTTTCAAGTTAAAACGTGGTTAAAAATCTTGGAGGACGACAGTGACATCTTAACAGAGGACAGAGATGAGGCTGGAAGTGAGTGGTTGAATGTACCAGGAGGTTCTTTTCTATGAAAAATCCCTGCCCACACGGGAGGTGGGGAGGAGGACTTGAGAGGCCTGTCTGTTGTCTCCAGTGTGTTCCATCTCTGGATACTCTAACACTGGACCTGTAAATGTAGAATTGAAAAAAAAAAAATACCCATGTTTACTTTCTTTTAAAACTTTTATTTTATAAAATGAGATTTCCTTGTATCTGATTTCACTTGGTTTCAAGCAACTATGATTACTACTTTTTAGGTATGTGTTCCTTCTCAATAATATGGATTCCACAGGCCCACAGATCCCTTGTCACTGTCACTAAAATGGGAGTCCCTAAGGGATGGGGGCAAGTCACCTCTCGCTGTGTCACCTGTCATTGATATTTCCATTAATATTCCATAGGTGCTTCTAGCTCCCAACTTCAGACTGGCAGCACTTACAAGTGTTTAAGAAAGGCATTGTTGATGTCTCTTAGTTATTGTAGCAGATCCTGTTGAAATTGCATATTAGAACATTCTTCCTGTTTGTAAGGAATATAAGTGAAGGGATTGAAATGATGGCAATGGGTAGTTGGCCCAATATAATGTTGTTTGAGGTTTATTGCATTATTTTTCTCCACTGGTTATATATGGAGAGTGTTAATGGATATTTATTCCCACCTAAAGGGCATTTAGCTCCTGTGTGGTTAAAATAATATTGAGACCAGTACATGAGAAGAAAGGAGATACTCCACCTACACCTGCCTTCAGTCACCTCTTGTTTATTGCAGTAAATTGACAGTCTTTGCACACTCCCCTCAGGAATTGCAGAGGGCACAGTCGAAAGAGATACCATAACCCTTGTCTGCAGGTGATATGTGCCGATGGGCAAGATAATCAGACTATTTCTTTTTGAGAGATCTTCATCATGTCCACAGAAAGCACAACCATTTCTGCTGGACTCCAAATGAAAGCTATTACCAACAAGCATAGTTCAGACAGATTTCATAGTCACTAGGCTGGTGTGGTACAGATGGTTATGGTGAGCTTCTAAGGCTTCCAAAGTCTACAATTAATCGTGGCTCGTAAGAGATAGTGCCAAATTATACTCAAGGGCATAGCTTCTGGAGAGTATAGTTCCATCTTTGACCTTAACAACTATTTAAGCTCTCTGAGTATCTGTTTCCTTATCTTCAGAATGGTACCCCAATCAGTTCCTACCTCTTAGAGTTGCCGTAGTAATGAGATGAAAAGAAATTGTGCACAAGAAGCACTTGCCATTGCTTCTCACCCATAATAAGGGCTCATAGAAAATAGACTCTACCAGTTCAGACTACTGGTTGCCTTCCTTTCACCTAAAATAACTACTTTTTAAGTTAGTGGGGTTTTTCTTGTCTTGTTTCAGGCTTTGTGGATTTGACCCTCCATGATCAGGTCCACCTTTTGGAATGTGCCTGGTTAGAGATCCTGATGATTGGTCTCGTCTGGCGCTCCATGGAGCACCCAGGGAAGCTCCTATTTGCTCCTAACTTGCTCTTGGACAGGTGAGTGCTCCGGCTTTAGCTTGGGGAAGCACATCCATTATAACTCCCTTATTATCCCTGAAGCTCTTTCATTCAGTAGCCCATGAAGATTCCACACATTTTATCAGGTATGTTTACCCTATGAATTGGTGAATATGGGTGATGGAGGCTAGTCAAGTTCACAGAAGTCTATGAATAACTTTCTGCTAGGCATCTTCCCAGATTAGTTCTATTACTTCTAAAAATATATGTGTATGTGCATTTGTATACTTATACAGTGTTCAATATTATCATGGCAAAAATGTATGTATATGTACATATGTGTATATATATGTGTATATCTATATATACACACATATATGTGTGTGTATTTATAAAACTCTATGAACTGTAATTTTCTAATTCTAACTTCATCTTGTGTCATGTAAAAGAAATCAAGACTAACCTTCTTTTAATTAAAATATATTTTTGGCCCATGTACATCCAAACCACAACAGCCTGTTCGTTTCCTTCTCTAGTTTCCCCATCAGTCGATGAGGAAGTTTGATCAGAGCTCTGAAGGCCTCTTCCAGTTCTATGAATTCATAAAGGCAACTGGTTTATTTTTAAAAAAGTGATTTAACTTTCCAAATGTGCTTCCTTATTGAGTGTATCCTACTTAGCTTGACTTGGGATATGAGACCCCTCGTTCTTTGTATTTCCATCATTGCTCAGAGTGATAGACTTAGACATTAGTCACCAGGAGTCACAACTGGCTGAGTCCCTCCAGAACATCAGTTGCCCTGCTACATGCTTTACCTACACAACCTCATTTAATTATCACAGCCCTCCCAGGAAGCTTGTAGTTCACATTTGACCAGTGGAGCCAGGATCAGAACTCCAGCTCTATCTGGCTATGCCACACTGATATTGTGACCTGTCCTGTGCACACATCCTCAGCACCAGTTCCTGTCCAGTGATGCCCTGTGGGGCAGAGTTACAACAAACTTTATTGAAATACTGGAGGATTGTACAAGGATTAATTACTGTTTAGTCATTTTGTATTTCTAAGCTTTTCAAAAATAGCAACAATACTATTCAAAAAGATTTTGCTATTCATGAAATATATTCCCACGTCAGAGTTTCACAAAATCAGACTTTGGTCATGAGTCTTGCTCCTTAGAACTGAGTCACTCGGTCTTCTATTAACCTTTTAGGGGATGTCTGTAAGCATTCTGCCTCTTCCCTTCTTTCCCTCACCTTCCCTTCCCTTCCTTTCCCTTCCCTTCCCTTCTTTCTCTTGCAGTTTCCCCCTTCCACCTTTTTCCTCCTCTGTTTCCCCCTTTTCTTCTCTTTTCATAAGTCTCCTCCTGAAAATATTTTGTCACAGTAGTGTAGTTTGGTGATCAAGTTATAACAACTTTGCAGATGAAATCTTATTGTGCTTGCATGTACCCTGCCATGGACTGGAGTGTGTCTTCAGCGTTCAGATTTCTGGGATGTTCCTAACTAATCAACCTGCTCTATGACGTACCACCTCATTCATTTCTATCTTCCTGGGTACATAGTTTCTGAGAACAGTCATCTAGACACTGCATGTGAAATATTGAAAGGGTTTATGACATACACTCATTTTGCCAGTAAAGTGGTATTGCCTATGATTTTATCAACCACCTGCTTCTCTTTTCTAGAAACTTACTGTGCTAAATTTTCTCCCATTTATCTCATTGCAGTATGAGTAAGAGTTTCCATCTCTACCGATTGCTGCTTTCTAAAACTTCAGAGTTAAGTTCCTACTTCACCTAGACTAGGACTTCTCAACTTCTGCACTATTGGCATTGTTAGTTGGACCTTTCTTTCTTGTGGGGGACTGTCCTGTATGTTTTAGGGTGTTTAGCAGCATTTCCTATCTTCTAGATGCTCATAGCACCCCTTACCCACAGTGATGACAACACCAAGTGTCTCCAGACATTTCTAAACGTCCCCTATGTGTGGTGGGAGGGAAGGTGCCGAACTGTCCCTGGAGGAGAACAACTCTGGTAGACTCACTGGGTCCTTCACTGATACAGGATCTTCCTTAGCAAGTTTGTTCCTTTTCTTTCTTTTCTCTTCTTCCTGCAGAAGGCAACCTTTCCTTTGTCCAGGTTCTCACTGTGTTTGGTTTGTACTTCTTAGCCTCATTCTGCTGTAAGCTAACCTTGTAGGTCATACCTTCTTCATCAGCTCCTAAACTCCTTGTGGGCAGGAACCAGGTCTTTTCCTTACCTTCAAGGTAGGAAGTCTTCTGTGATTCCCAGTGAATGTTTGTTAATGACACTGGCCAAGGTCACCAGGCAGTTTGTGGCAATTAGGAGAATCTGAATCATCTGATTAGTCATTTCAGATGCTCTTATCAACAGACCTGCCCCCTTCTTGTTTATTGCTACTTATCAATTCCTGGCTTAGTCCTTTACAGAATTTACAGAAATTAATATCCACCTGTTTTGGAAGGATTTTTTTTTAAGTTACTAAATGCATTTGGCCTGTCCTTACACTTCTGTTATGCAACTTTTAAATTCCAAATAGGGATAAGCAAAGAATCGTATTTTGCCCTGCAGACCTAGACCTACTATTGAGTAAAATCCTTAAGATCTTAATGTGTTTACATATGCATAGGTACATGTTAATAATCAGAAAAGTATATAGATAAGTGCACATTACGTATAGTATAAAATATTAAAAATGTGCTCTATCATGTAAAATGTTCTAATTATTACACTTTTCCGATTATTAACATGCACCTAAATATGATGACAACTTAGCATTATTAAATTACCCTCCTGGTGTTAAAGGACAAGTGCTTTGGTGACATTGATATATGCACACAGTAAAAAACATTCTGACCAGCAGTGCATTTGAAATTTTATCTGTCTGGAAGATGACTTCTGAGTGATAACTGAGAACACTGTTTATGTTTTTGTCTTGCAAGCTCCTAACCCCTTCTATAACATTCAACTGATTAGCATAAATCATCCTGATCTCTCACTCCCTGAGTTGCATTTTCCCATCATGTAATAAATACAAAGCAAACATTTTTTTTTTTTGGTAACAAAAGCTAGAAACTCATATGTTTCAAAGCTAAGTGACTGGGAGTGGGTAAACAGAAGAGGAGTGTTAGCTTAATCACTTTGATTTTATCTCGGGCTTTGTGACACTGCCTTTGAACAGTCAGCCACCTCTGTAGGCTGTTTACTTCTGGGTAGAAATAGGGAAAAGAGAAAGCCAGAAGTCACATAGCCCTGTCACCCATGGGTTATGGGATTACTAATGTTGCTAACTACAGTCAGGGCTTTATTTGACTAATTATAATCATGTCCTGTTCTCAGAACCTTAGCAAATCCAGGCAGTTGCGCCTTCCAAAGCCATTGGAACGATAGAATTTACCCGTCTTTCCTTGTAATTACTCAAATGTTAGTATTGGCAAGTGGGGTTTAGTGATTATAGGAACATAAAAACCAACTAGGTTGCCATCCTGCATTTGTGAGCAGAGGACGCATTTTCTATCTTGAGTCCATTTAAAAAGATTTATTGCTTGACTTGCTCCCTGATGACAACCCACGGTATCTTGCTTCTGGTAGCCTATAACATTCCTGGTAGTCATATGCTTAAAAGCTAATTTTATTCTGGCCACACTATAGTCTGTCCACAATTTCCTGTTCTCCCCTGTGTCCTGCAGGGGTGAGTTCCAAGCACTTGAGACACGGTCATCTCTTCTTGTGAAAACAGAGAAATAAGGGCTATTATAAGGTATAAATAAAGAACCCAATAATTTCTTTTAATGTGTTTGTGCGTATTTTACAAGAGGAAAGTTACAAACAATAAGAAGGCCTGTGCAAGTAATCAGGAAATGGAGAAAACTCGTTTTTCATTCTAGCACCTAATCCCTCGGTGTGTTTTGGCAACAGAAAATACGGAATCTGTCCTCTGTGTCAACTCCAAATGCACATCTTTGTTCAGTTCTGCTCGAGTGCTCACACTGGAAAAACAGACAGAAAACAGAAGCCAACGTGTTCGACTTAGATCACTCCTCACGGGTTCTCTGCTTCTGCAGGCAGAAAGTTTGTTGGAAGGCAGATGCAATGTCCAAGGGACTGTCTAGTTCAGTTTTGCAGGCATCGTGCATGCTAACAAATTCTCAGAAATATTTGTGGATTTCTCAGTGAAGCCAAAGCAGTTCCTTTTGACTCCCTTTTACTTTGAGAAAGGCGGGGGCGGGGGGGGGGGGGGAAGCAAACTTGAAACAAAACAAAACTATTCCTTTGAAAAGCAGGGCTTAATCAGATAAGCAGCATATTTGCTGTACCTAGTCTGGCCAGACGGTTGTTGATTTCACTCTTGTCATCACTTGGGCACCAGGAGGCCCTGCCTGTGGGAAACAGAATTGGCCAACAGAAAGTTCTTCTACTTGTAGGCCTGGAAGAGGAATAAACTTGCCCCCCTAAGAGAAAACAGGTTACTGCACTGAAAAGAGTATTTTGCCTTTTCTACTACATAGCAGACTGTTTTCAGGTAATACATTCATTTTATATTTAAAAAGTCATTTTCTAAGAGAAAGAGCATTCTCATTTTTGGTTATTTATTGTCAATAGTTCAGGGACAAAAATGTGAATAAACATATACAAATAAAACAACAATTCCAGCAGTGCTTTTATTGGCTTTTCTTTTTTTCTTTTCTGTCTAAAAACAATATAAATTCTTTGCAGATTGGCTTACTTGGAACAGTAAAATAATAAAGGTCCAAGTAAGTTGATGAAGTCAGACTGTGATCCATCCAGAGGTTGCTCAGACTTGAAGAGAAGGACCTCCCTTTATTGTCCCTTTTCAGATTTCTCCCCTTTGAAAAATGTGTACTTCACCCAAAGAGAGCATCACAGTAACTAGAGGGAGGGAATATCCCCTTACACACATTTTTTTTACTTCAGTAGCGTCTGAAGTCCCTCTGCCATAAGTTTCACAAGTGCCTTGGTTCACCCCATTCGTATCTCAAAAATCATGCTTGTAACATTTTTTCATTTTACCTTATAAAATAAGGAAGCCAACAGTTAGTTAACTTCTTTAATGCATACAGTATGTTGCTGGGCTATCTTCTATACTTTCTATGTTTCATTCATTGCATGAGAATACAGACAGCAAAGAGTTACTAGTTTATATTCCATTGGCTCTTTCCAGTTCTGAGCCCTTCATTACTCAATGACAGATGCCAATTGATTGATTAAGAGTGGTTTAGGGTTCTAACAAATCTTGAGGATATGAAACTATAAA
Source organism: Noctilio leporinus (assembly GCA_004026585.1). Taxonomy (NCBI): domain Eukaryota; kingdom Metazoa; phylum Chordata; class Mammalia; order Chiroptera; family Noctilionidae; genus Noctilio; species Noctilio leporinus. The sequence continues at coordinate 24,815 of PVIW01005262.1, read as the reverse complement.
CCATAGAGGAGAAAAACTGAGGCCGATAGAAGGGAGAAATTAGTCAAACTGTCATTATAACTCAGTTACCTTTGGCTGAAAATAAATCAAAGTACCTATTGTACTAAAAACTAATTGTATTGTACACTTTAAATGGCTAAATTATGTGTATGTGCTATGTGGATTGTATATCAATAAAGATATTACACACACAAACATACACACACATATTGGACTTTCAGGAAACAACACCAACATGAAAGCATTTGTAGGAGTTTTATTGGAAAAGGTGAAACAAAACATTCAAATCAAGGTTTGTCATTAAAAATGAAAGCAATTAGGCAGCATTATTTTACAAAGGTTGCTAATCCATAAGCCTTAAAGTCCTCAAGAGGAATAAACAGGAAGGAACTACACAGTATAAAATTGCTCCAGAGGAAAAGGCCTAATTCCCAACCAAAGAATTAATCCTATGTAGGAGGTTAATTGGATGTTTCTTACATTTTTATGTCACATTATTTTTGTGTTTGCCCTATGTTATTCCATGAGCCTGATTTAAAATATAATCAGAATAATATTTTGACAGTTTAATTCTAAAATATCTTAATATTAAGTCACATATACTACCCAGGGATAATCCAGTCACCCACCTCTCCTGCCTGCCTTAATCACAACTACTTGTCCACAGCTGGCATTGCAATGATTCTGTTTTAGCGAGTGCCATCAACATCCAATGATAAAGAGAGCTGGCCAGCTTCAAATCTGTGAGTTAGGGTTTGGTTTAAGTCAACTCAATAGTTATCTATCGAGTACCACTGTGATCTCTAGGGTTCTGCACAATACTGGAGGATGTGAAAAAAGACATGTGTAAGAGGCAGACCTATCCTCAGGGAATTGACTGCTTAGTGGTAAAGTAATATTAGTATACAAGTGACTGCAGGCAAAAGCAAGCTGCACTGTGCCGGCATCATTCATGTCTAGTGTACCTATCTTCCTCTATCACTTTCTGTTTCTAAATTGAGATAAAATTGGTATATAATGGTATATTAGTTTCAGGTATACAACGTAATTATTCAATATATGTATATATTGTAAAATGATCACCACAGTAAGCCAGGTTAACAGCCATCACCATAAATAGCTGTAATGTTTTTTTCCTGTGATAAGAACTGTTAAGCTCTCTCTTAGCACATTTCAAAGATGCAGTGTACCAGTAGTAACTGTAGTGGTGACTATCTGTTATATCTCTAGGACATATTTATTTGATAACTAGAACTTTGTACCTTCTGACCATCTTGACCTATTTCACTCACCCAACCCAATCCCCTACATTTGTCAACCATCAGTCTGTTTTCTGTGTTTATGATTTCATTTTGTTTTGTTTCCAGATCCATATATGTATGAGATCATATGGTATTTGCCTTTCTCTATTGACTTATTTCACTTAGCATAATGCCCTCAAAGTTAATCCATGTTGTGGCAAATAGCTGGATTTCTTTTTTTGTGGCTCAATATTCTTCCTTTGCACATTTTGTTTATCTATTCCTTGATAGACATTTAGGTTGCTATTATGTATTAACTAATGTAAATAATGCTGCATTGAACATGGGAGTACGTATATCTTTTTGGGTTAGTGTTTTGCTTTCTTTGGATAAATACCCAGAAGTGGAATTGCTGGATCATATGGTAGTTCTATTTTTAATTTTTTGAGGAACCTTCCTACTGTTTTCCATAGTGGCTGCACCAATTTATATTCCCATTCCTTTTGCTTCACACCCTGGCCAACACCTCTATTTCTTATCTTTTTTTGTAATAGTCATTCTAGCAGGCATGTGGTAATATCTCATGGTGGTTTTGATTTGCATTTCTCTGATGATTAGAGATGTTGAACACCTTTACATGTACCTATTGGCCATCTATATCTTCTTTGGAAAAATGTCTATTCAGATTCTCCGCTTATTTTTTTAAACAAAATGTTTGTTTTTGTTATTGAATTGTATGAGTTCTTTATACATTTGAAATACTAACCTCTTATCAGATATATGATTTGCTAGTATTTTCTCTCATTCTGTAGGTTGCCTTTTCATTCTGCTGATGGTTTTCTTTGCTGTGAAGATGCTTTTTATTTTGATATAATTCCATTGTTTATTTTTTGCTTTTATTGCCTTTGCTTTTGATATCAAACAAAAAACCATTGCTAATACCAGTATCAAGGAGCTCACTGCCTGTTTTCTTTTAGGAGTCTTATGACTTAGTTTTTAATCAATTGAGTAGGTTTTGTGTATTATTAGATAATAGTCTGTTTAAATTTTTTGCATATGACTGTTCTGTCTTTCCAACATCATTTATTAAAGAGGCTGTCCTTTCCCCATTATATATTCTTGGCTTCTTTGTCATAAATTAATTGGCTAGCTATGATGATTTATTTGGAGAATCCCAATTCTGTCATTGACCTATGTGTATATTTTTATGCCAATACTATAGTGTTTTGATTATTATTGCTTTGTAATAGTAATCAAAGCTATTGATTTTGAGGTTTATGCCTCCCTGAGCATGATGCCTCTAGCTTTGTTCTTATTTCTAAGCTTACTTTGGCCATTTGGGATCTTTTGTGGTTCTATATTAATTTCAGTATTTTTGTTCTATTTTTATTACAAATGCCCTTTGAATTTGATAAGGATTACATTGAATATGTAGCTTACTTTGGACAAATGGATATTTTAACAATATTAAATTTTCTAACTCTAAGCATAAAGTATGTTTCCATTTATTTGTGTCTTCTTCAATTTTTTCATCAATGTCTATAGTTTTTATACAGGTCTATCATGTCCCTGATTGTATATATTCCTAGATATTTTATTCTTTTTGATGCAATTATAAATGGAATTATTTTCTTAATTGCTCCTTCTGATAGTTCCTTATTAGTGTATAGAGACTCAACTGATTTTTATATATTGATTTGGTATCCTGCAACTTTACAGAACTTATCAATTCTAAAATATTTTTTTGATGGAATCTTTAGGGTTTTTGTATATAACATTACATTATCTGCAAATGGTGATAGTTTTACTTCTTCCTTTTTGGTTTGCATCTCTTTTATTTCTTTTTCTTGCTTAATTGCTTTGTCTAGGATTTCTAACACTATGTTGAATAAAGCAGTGAGAGGATTTATCCTTTTGTTCCTGATCTTACTGAAAAAGCTTTTGGCAGTTTACTATCGAGTATGATATTAGCAGTGTGCTTGTCATCTGTGGCCTTTATTATGCTGGGGTATATTCCTTCTATAACCTTTTGTTGAGAGTTTTTTAAATTATAAATGAATGCTTATGTCAAATGTTTTTTTCTTCATCTATTAATATGATCACATAATTTAATCTTTTATTTTGTGAATGTGGAATTTTATGTAAATTGGTTTGTGAATGTTAAACCATCCTTGCATCCCTGGAATAAATCCCACTTGATCATGGGGTATAATTCTTTTAATATATTGTTGAATTTAGTTTGCTAATATTTTTTAGTACTTTTGCATCTAAGTTCATCAAGGGTATTGGCCTGTAATTTTCTTTTCTTGTCATGTCATTGTCTGGTATTGGTAAAGCTGGTCTCATAAAAATGAATTTGGAAATGTTTCCTCTTCTTCTATTTTTAAGAAGAGTTTGTAAATGATTGTTATTAATTTTTCCTTAAACATTTTGTAGAATTCTCCAGTGAAACTGTCTTTTTCTGGTCTTTTATTTGTTGGCATAGTGTAGATAACTAACTCAATCTTCTTACTAGTATTTGGTTTGCTCAGATTGTCTTCATGGTTCAGTCTTGGTAGGTTGTATGTTTCTAGAAATTTGTCCATTTTTAAGTTGTCCAATTTGTTGGCATTTAATTGTTCACAGTAGTCTCATATGGCCCTTTGTATTTCTGTGAAATCAGTTGTACTTCTATCACTTTCTAATGGCTATGGATTTTTTTTTTTTTTTTGGCTATGGATTTTAAGAGAATATTAATCCATGCCTAAAAGTGTACTCTGTTACAAATAACTAAAAGTCTAAGATTTTTTTCATATGTTGACCCTTTGGGGCTGGCATTAGGCAGTGTGGATTTTGGCAGAGGTTTATCAACCTTTATGATAGATGACCACAGTTACACATCTTTGAAAAATAATGTATGTCATGGTACTAGTACTCCTTAGATATTGTGCGATGATGACAGCTCTTAATTTAACAGTGGATGGGGTTTGGATTTCAAGTAAATCAAGTTAATATGCTTATTTTCATTTTTTAAAGAATATTTTATTGATTATACTGTTACAGTTGTCCCCATTTTTTCCCTTTGCCACCCAGTACTTCTTTTCCTCCAACAATCCCCCCCACTCTTGGTTCACATTCATGGATTATGCATTTAAGTTCTTTGGCTTCACCTTTTCCTATGCTGTTCTTAACATCCCCCTTCCTATTTTGTTCCTACCAATTATGCTCTTTTATCCCCGATACTATTATTCCTTTCTCCCTTTCCTTCGCCCAGCTGATAACCCTCCAAATGATACCTATAGTTATGAGTTTGTTCCTGTTCTGGTTGTTTGTTTAGTTTGTTTTTATTTTTTAGTTTCAGTTGTTGATAGTTGTGAGTTTGTTGTTATTTTAATGTTCATACTTTTGATCTTCTTTTCCTTAATTAAGTTCCTTTAACATTTCATATAATAAAAGTTTATTGATGGTGAACTCCTTTAGCTTTCTCTTTCCTGGGAAGCACTTTATCTGCCCTTCCATTCTAAATGATAGCTTTGCTGAATGGAGTAATCTTGGTTGTAGGTTCTTGCTTTTCATCACTTTGAATACTTCTTGCCAGTCCCTTCTTGCCTGCAAAGTTTCTTTTGAGAAGTCAACTGATAGTGTTATGAGAATTCCTTTTGCGGTAACTCTCTGCTTTTCTGTCTGCTTTTAAGATTCTCTCTTTATCTTTAACCTTTGGTGTTTTAATTATGAATGAGTCTTGGTGTGACCCTTTTTGGGTCCATCTTGCTTGGGACTCTCAGTGCTTCCTGGACAGGTATGCCTATTTTCTTTGCCAATTTAGGGAAGTTTTATTTCATTATTTTTTCACATGTTTTCAATTTCTTGTTATTTTTCTTCTCCTTCTGGCACCCCTATGATTTGAGTGTTGATATATCTAAAGTTGTCTCAGAGGTTTCTAATCCTCTCCTCATTTTTTTCAATTCTGTTCTGGGTGAATGTTTCTTTCTTCCTTTTATTCCAAATCATTGATTTGAATTTTGGCTTCCTTCCCTGTTGGTTCCCTGTATATTTTTCATTATTTCACTTTGTATAACCTTCAGTTCTTCCTTTATTTTGTGGCCATACTCAGTCATTTCTCTGAGCATCCTGATCACCATTGTTTTGAACCCTGCATCTGATAGGTTGTCTCTCTTTCATTTAGTTCTTTTTCTGAGGGGTTGATCGTGTTTTTTCATTTGGAACATATTTCTTTGCCTCTCCATTTTGACAGCCTCCCTATGTTCACTTTTGTGTATTAGGTAGAGCTTCTTTGACTCCATGTCTTGGTAGTGTGGCCTAATATAGTAGCTGTCCTTGAGGGACCGGTGGCACAGCCTCCCCTATCACCCAAGCTGGGTACTCCAGGTGCACCCTTCATGTGGGCTGAATACACCTTCCTTTTGTATTTGAGCCTTGGTTGCTGTTGGCAGATCAATGGGAGAAATTTACCCAGGAGTCAGCTTCAAGGACTGGCTGTGATGACTGACCACCAACCTCTGCCCTCTGTGGAGGATCAGCTAGCTAGCTGTTCAGGGACAGGGTGGTGGTGTTCTGATGTGGTTGTAACTGTTCATTGGCAATGCTGACCTTGGGGTTTCCTGGGTGGTGCAGGCCAAGGTCAGCCCCAATCTGTATTTTTCCTGAGTCACCCTGCCTGAATTATAAAGCAATTTGAAATGGCTGCTACTTGGGCTGGGCCTGGAGATTACCAGGTGAAACCAAATTTGAATCTAAACTGGCTGCTTCTCGTGCCAGGCCTAGAGCTCACTGATGCAGCTATTGATTATTTAATGGGATTTAGGAAGTTGTGAAGCAGGAGCCCAAACCAGCCACATTCATATGCAAAAGCAGCTCAGGTGTGCCTGTAAATTGGGTGGGCAGAGTTTCTGGGAATCTCCAAGGCAGGTCAAACAGTGTTAACCAGGTCAATGGAGTCTGATATATGGCACCAGCTTGCTATCTCTGTTTCAATGAATGTGGTTTCTTTAAACCAATAGTTGTAAAATAAGTATTAAAGAAAAAAAGCTGCTTAATTTGCTATAATATATCTAAAATACTATCATTTAACATGCAGTAATTATATAAGCTATTGGCATATTTTAAATTTTTTGTATTAATTCTTCAAAATCCAGTATGTACTTTAAATATGTGTAAGAATATGTATGCATGTAAATGTATTTTTGCTTGTGTTTGTTAATATTGCAATTCATATTATGTAAAAGAGTAATTCTTTAAACAAATGAATTGAATTAATGTAGGCATTTTGAAATAATGAAAAGAAAACGTTGGATTAATGTGATTTGAGAAATTGACAGAGGCAGTAATTAAATGGTGAATTGTTTGGATGTGAAAGAAAAAAAATACACATTGGTGGTTACAGAATAAACAGGGGGATATTAAGAAGAATAAAGGAAATGGAGAAGCCAAAGAACTTATATGCATGACACATGGACATGAACTAATGGGGCATTGCCAGAGGAAATGGGGTACTGGGTAGAGGGGAGCAAAGTGGGGGGGGAATTGGGACTGTAATAGCAAAATAAATAAAATATATTAAATATAAAATAACTACATTAAAACAAACAAACAAACAGAGAAATAAAAACAAACAAACAAAAAAACCAAACACCCATAATTGTCAGACTTCCATTCAGCTCGGTTTCTGGTTGTTCTGGCTGATGGTTGTTCTAGATTGTAGTTTGAATTTTGACGTGGTTTTGTGAAGAGCCACGTCTGCCTAGGCTGCCATCTTGATCAGATCCTTGAGAAATTTTATTCTAATTCATTTGATTAGGAACCCACAGGGAAAAGTCAATGCCAAAGAAGAGATTGAAACAATTGTAGATCGAAGGGCATATAACCATAACACTGATAATTCAATTTCAACTTTCAACAAGAAATGGAGGGATCTGGTTAAGATGGCAGCATAGGCAGACATGGTTTACCTCTTTCCATAACCACATCAAAATGACAACTACAAAGGACTAAGAAAATACCTCTTAAAAAGCTGGCCTGTAAGAATTACAAGTAGAAGAGAATCCCAGCCTAGGGTTAAGGCAGAATTGTTTGAGAAATAGAAGCAGAATTGTTTGATTCCAAGAAAGGGTTAGCTTTCAAAAGAAAAAGGATAGTGAATCATACAAAATACTATGAAAAGGTGGGCAGGAATAAGAAAGAAGGGACTTGTTAATAGGGGATTATTGTTTGTTCCTCAAGAGAATATTTTTAGTGAAGAGATAGGGGAAAAAGTAAACAGAGTGTAAATGTGTTATCAATGTGTAATGTATGAGAGAGAAAGTAAGTAGGGAAAAGTAGAAAATAGAAATACAAAGTAGCTTTTTGAGATGCTCAGTAGTGGAAAGCAACAGCAGTCTAATTTTTGAGAGCAGCAACATCAAGGGGAATGGATGCCCTAGTTCCATCCAGTGATATCCGGGGAGAATATTTTTAGTGGCATTATGATCCCGTAAATTGAAATTGAAAACATGATCTGCTTATTCAGGATGTATCAATCAATTGATTTATTAGCCTTTTTAGATGCTCAAGTTTTTCCATCGTTGACTAATGAAGGTTCCTTCATGTCAACTTTCATGTCATCCTTGCTGAAGTGCATAGTGCCATCTCCCAACCTTATATTATGAATTTCCTGCCCTAAAGCTGGAACCCACCATTTCTACAAGGAGCACTTATTTGTTTCAGAGAAATTGGTATTTAAAAATCAGTCTTGGCACTTCATGTGTTCACTACTTTAGAGTTGCTATTGCTTCTTGGACTTTTTAATAGGTGAAATTAGGACTATATATATATATTATATATATATAATATATAATATTCTGTATATTGTTTTGAAGGTTACTACTTCATGTATATAAAGTAGTATAATAAAAGATCTTATTACTTTTCATGATTATTTTATATTTCATTGAGTGGAAACCCTTAATGATGTACATGTAGGTATTTTTTTTTAATCTTGTCCTATAAACATCAATAAAAAGACTATATAATACATAACTGTGAAAATTTTGTATTTTTCTCAGGCTGTGATTGATTCCTAGACGTAGGATGACTGGGTTCCAAGGTGCAGGCACCACTAATTTGTTGGATTATAGTCTATAATTAGATTTTACTTAATTGACCAATCTAAGACTATAAATAGGTGAGTTAAGCTCATTTATTTTTATGGAAGAACCACCATGTTTGATTCATATTCTATTATATTCTTTTATATTGCTCACATAGTAAATGGTCCCTTTTCTTTGATATTTTTATTTATTTGTTCATTTTCTTCTGTTTTTAGATATTTTGTATTTTTATTCTGGTTGTTAGATTTATATCTATACAATCAATTCTTTCTCCAAAAATTGTTTCTTCCTATGAACAATAGTGAAGTTAACTAGTACCTGAACCTTCCCCAGCTACCCTTCAATTTTAGCCACAAAGACTATTTTAGTGTTTAAATTTGTATTATTAAATATACTTATGCTTCTAATACTTCATTTGTTAGAATCAAATGATATCAATTTACTGTGCTAATACCTAAGAGGTAATTTTAAGTAATAATCTATGACTCTTTATTTTTATTGCATATATATATATATATATATATATATATATATTTTTTTAATATTTTATTCATTATTTTTAGAGAGAGAAAGGAAAGGAGGCAGAGAGGGAGAGAAACATCAATGTATGGTTGCCTTTCACCTGCCTCCGGCTACAGACCTGGCTGGAGACCTGGCTTGCAACCTGGTTATGTGCCCTGACTGAGATTTGAACCAGTGACCTTTGGGTTTGCAGGCTGGTGCTTATTCATTAAGTCATCAGCCAGGGCTATTGCTTATATTTTTAAATTAATTATTAGAGCTTATAATATTTAGATGTTCCTTTTCTTGTCATTCCCTAACTCTAATTTTTAGTGTTAACTTTAACATTAAATATATTTAATGACCACTGTTCAGACCATATGTGGATGGTTTCCTCTCTCTCTCTCTCTCTCTCTCTCTCTCTCTCTCTCTCTCTCTCTCTCTTTCTCATTCTCTCTCTCGCTCTCTCTCTTTCTCTCTGGCGGTCTGGAGTTTCTTTTATCAGAAGATGTTTATGTGAACTTTTTAAAAAGCCTTCGAATGTTTCTAATTGCTTTTTTTTGCCCTTATGTGGAAAGTTTGGCTGTATAGAAAATTGTTGTCTCACATTTTTTCTCAAATATTTTTCAATTATTGCTCCTTTTGTGTTTTTCTTTTTTCCTTCCTTCTTTCTTTCTTTCTTTTTTAAAGTATGGAATGTTGTCAAAAAGTAGGATGGAAGTCTAATTTTCTTTCTCTTACTAGTGATTTAGACTTTTTGTCCAAATGCTTACAGGTTTATTTTTTGATAATCTTAAGTTTCAATAATTTTATTAAAAGATGTTTCTGTGTTGACTATTTTAGGTCAGTTTTACAAAGTACATGGTATGTCTTTTGAATGTATGGATTGAAGTATCTTGATTTCTAGTGTTAAATACTTGCTTTGCTCTTTACCTGTACTTTATATTTGATGACTTTCTCTTAAGTTATTTTATTATTTTCCTTTACTCTTTGTCCTTCTAATCTTTATCCCCTCAGCATGCTATCCATTGAGTTTACTTGGTGTTATATCCTAATTAATTTTTTTCTGTTGCCTGACCATATCATATCTGAACTTTCGGTTTCTGAAGTGTGCAGTTCTTCCAAAACTTGACCATTTTCTTCAGTATTTGTAATTCATTTTGAAATATTAAGCTACAGCTGTTATCGGCTTTGTGGATAACAGTGCTGCAAAGCTTTGTATTAGTAGTGCAGATATAAATGAATCATAGATCTAAGCCACACCAAGTTTTACTGACAAATAGCAAAGAATAAAATTAAAAATGGGCATAAGTAAACACAGCATCATCCCTCACATTGGCTGGAACTCCTAACAGATCCGTTTTCTTCACTGAAATTGTGTTTTAATTTTTGAAATGATAGATAATTGCTCACTATATATATGATATAAGTCACTCAGAAAAAGCCATTTAGGTTTTATGCAACTCAAGTTTTATGTTTTGTTGTTAAGCAGATGGAAAGCCTATGAGATTAAGTTTTATTCTTTGGCAGCTGTTTCCCATAAAATAAATATTCAAGGCCTTTGTTTTGTTTCGTTTTGTTTTTTACTGTAAGCAATTTAGATAGACTTGAAATCCAGTTAATAATATTCTTAGGTCCCAGACAAGAAAAAGCTGAGGGAGTTTATCACCACCAAACCAGTATTATAATAAATGTTAAAGGGACTTCTTTAAGAAGAATAAAAAAGATAAAAAAATATGAAAAATAACATGGCAATAACTACATACCTATCAATAATTACTTTAAATGTAAATAGATTAAATGCTTCTATCAAAAGACATACGGTGACTGAATGGATAAGGAAACAAGACCCATACTTATGCTGTCTACAAGAGAACCATTTCAGATCAAAAAACAAATACAGATGGAAAGTGAAAAGATGGAAAAAGATTTTATGCAAATGGAATTGGAAAGAGAGCTGAGGTAGTAATACTTGTATTAGACAAAGTAGACTTTAAAACAAAGGTTATAAAATTCAACAAAGAAGGACCCAGGATTCCATTTTTGGGTATATAACCAAAAACACCCAAAACATTAATTGGAAAAGACTTAGGCATCCTTATGTTTATTGTATTATTATTTATGCTAGCTAAGATATGGAAGCAACCTGGTATCCATCGATAGAGAAATAGAGAAGAGGTGGTACATATAATAACAATGGAATATTACTCAGGCTTAGAAAGAAATGAAATTTTGCCACCTGCAGCAGCATGAATGAAGTGGATCAGACATAGACAAATATCATAATCTCACTTATAAATGGAATCTAGAAAACAAAATTAACTCAGAGATACAGAGAACATTTTGATAGTTGCCAGATGAGAGGGGAGTTGGAGGGACAGGTGAAAAAGGGGAAGGGTTTCAGAGGTATAAATTGCCAGTTAAAAAGAAAGTCATGGGGATGTAATGTACAGCAAATATTACAATATTGTCAATAATACTGTAATAACTATGTGCAGTGTCAAATACTAGGCTTATGGATGATCACTTTGTAAGTTGTACAGATGTTGAATTGCTATGTTGTGCATCCAAAACTCATGTAATATTGTATGTCAGCTATAATTAAAAAATATTTTAAAACATTCTTAGGTAAGAATTTCCCTTATTATCTTTGTGAAATTCAATCCAATTAGAGTGCTTACAAGTTCTAGTTAATCAATATATAAAAAGAAAATCTGTATATAGCAGCAAATACAGAATATAAATATGTATAATTATATATACTTTAATGTAGAATATATAGTTTTTTACAATAGTAAAAAAACGATAATATATTTTGGAATAAATGTAATAAATTGCCAGAGATCTATAGAGACAATTAGAACCCTCTAATGAAAGACATTAAGAACATAAAACATTAAAATCAAAGCTATACCATGTGTATAGCTATAAAGATTCATTGTTCAAAACATATCAGTTTTCCACAAACTTATCCACAAATTCAGTGCATTTCTAATCCAAATCCTGAGTTAATTCTAAAGTTTATGTAGTAGAGGTCAAAATTCAAGGATAGCCAAATAAATGCTAGACCAAAAATTAAGGTAGGAGATTGGGTAAAAAACTATAATAATTAAACAATAAGATTATCAAGTTATTATAAATAAGATGATCTGGTATTAGCATAGAAATAAGCATGTTGACTAATAAAATAGAAAAGGAAATTCAGGAACTGGCATCTAGGAACCACTGACCTGTGGCAGAGAGAGCATTGGGATTTGGAGGGAAAGGATGAACCATTACATTAACAGTCCTGAGAAAACTGGCTATTTACGTAGAAAAAAAATCTTATCCTGCTTCATAACATGTGACAATATTAATTCCAGGTGAATGAAAGATTTAATTAAGAGACAAAGCTAAAACTTTTACAAGAAAATGTATCTCAGGTTTGGGAATTATATCTTCAACAGACACAAGAAAGCTTAAGGTTGATCTCTCTAAAATTAAAAATGTTTATGAAGAAAATAAAAACAAGGTAAGTTGATAGAGAACTGATGGAGAACGTTCTGCCTTATAAGGTACATATATTTTATTAAATTATTTTGCACCAACCATATATTACTCTGAAAATTCAGTAAGGAACGAGAACAATTTAAACAGCTCACAGTGACTTTCCACTCACATCCATCATTAGCTAAGTCAGGAACCTGTATCTCTTTGAGTTTTCTGAAATGTGAAATGGAAATACTTGTGGAGGGCCCTCACAGATGCATTTAGAGTTAGGATGTTCAGGAAAATGGAATTGAAATGTTTTAGTAAGAGTCATGGGCCCAGTCCTTGAAATAGATGTTGGTTGAGTTTTTTGTAGTATGTAATTGCAACACAATAAGACTCAAAAGCATTTCAATAAAGTGTGGGTGGAAGAGGAACATGCTGCTTCAAGAGCGTCATTAGCTTTCTGCAGACTGGAGCTCTCCACACAGTTGGGAGGAACCCTGTTTACCTTGGTTCAGAATCAGTCTTAACTATCTCTGAGGCCTGGGGGTCAGAGTGCAGCATGAAGTCCCTGGGAATCCACTGGGTGGGGTAAGAAAGGATAAGGATGTTTTTCTAAAAGCCCAGAAATGGGTTCCAGTTTTTTTTTGTTTTTTTTTTTTTTTTTTATCAGTTGTCTCCAGAACGATATGTTGTAGTGCCAATCACTGATGAAATGTTAGGCTTATTTTATACTTCAATCTCTACTTTAATTTCTTTTAAGAAACTTCTGGCAAATTGAAACCATGGCCTTTGCCTAGTTTCATCTTGTTCTATTAAACTAAAGATATAATTTCTACATATACTTTGAGCTGAAGCCTTGGAAAGTGAAAAGAGAGAGGAGGGTGGGGATAGAGATAAGAGAGGGAGGAAGGGAGGGTGAGAGAGAGAGAGAGAGAGAGAGAGAGAGATTGATTCAGGAAAACAAATAAATAATAAAATTGAAAACATTGCCCTTTATGGTAAGGGTGATGAGGAAGACACTTTTATGCATGAAGAACACATAGATAATCTTTCTTTCCTGAAAATGCCATTATACACGCCTCTGGTTAGAGTAGAACAGGTTCATGTGGCCTTTGGAGTTAATGAAACTCAGTAAAGTTTTCTGAATTTTTATTTCATTTTTTAACAAGCATTTATGAGCTATTAGTACTTTTCCCTTCCTTAAATTACATTGCTTTAAAGAATCCTTAGCATCAACACTGCTAGAGAATAAGGGTAAGTTTCAACTGGTGATGATGATTTTACAATACTTGTCATGCTGTGGTTTATAATGTCATGCTGCACATTCTCACATTTATCCTTGGAACAACTCTTTGAGGATATTATGATGCTCATATTCCCTCTGAGAAAAAGAAGTTTATTGCTGTTAAACCTTACAAGGCTTTCTGACAATCACAAGGCTAGTAAGTGGCAGGATCAAGACTCCCCACTGTAACGTCAATGCTTAATCATTCTACCATTAATAAGTGATTATTATCAACATTTCCCCAGGCATTAGAAATACAGGGAAAAACCATATACAACCCTGTCCTCTGAGAGCATGTAATATATTGGAGGGTTGGAGAGAAGATAGTTACATGAATGAAAAACCTTACTATATCAATAAAAGTAGATTGCTGCATGGGGTGTAGGGATGGTAAGTACTGTCTATGGGGACACACCTAGTCAACACTAATCTTAGAAGAGATAGTGGGGAGTGGTAAATGGAGAAGCGGGAGGAATAATTACTGTGACAGATGAATGGTTCATTCCCAGAGCAGGAAGAAGAGGAAGGAAGTGCAGTGGAATCTTCAATCCATGAATCTGGTGCCAGGATTGGCACTGTGCACTTGGCCATTGAACAAACTTGGGAATTTGCTGAAAAGAGATTTGGAGGAGTATTTAAAGTCCCAGTGTAACAGCAGCTTGAAAATGAACCAGGACACAGTTGTCTACACACACTTTCAGGTACACTGAGGCAAGGGGAGTCTGGAGAGGCCCTTGAGGATGACTGAGTGTGGGAGTACACAGTTGAGACTAGAAGCACTTGAAAGTGAGCTGAATGGGAGAAGGGATGGTTGTGGAAGGGATCTGCAATGTGCTGAGTGTCTGAGATCTGGAGCCAGGCTGCAGGTTGGCCAGCTAACTGTGACTATGGGCACTTACCTCCTCTTTGCCTTGATTTCTTTTTCTGTCATAATAGTCTCTTTCTCATGGACTTTTATTAGGATTCAGTGAGTAGGTGTCATGTGCTTAGATTATGCTTCTAAGAACACAGACATAACTGAATCCATGTTAGCTTTCATTGTTATTATATTACTATTGTTAGCATTGGTGGTGGAGTTACCATATTTTTCGCTCCAATAAGATGCACTTTTTTTCCCCAAAAGTGGAGGAGAAATGTCTGTGCACCTTATGGAATAAATATTGTGTCACAGACCATGATGTGTGTTATCTGCCCTGTCAGTGGTAGCAACAGCTCTTAGAAGAGGAAGTTGTAGGCCCAAGTGGAACCCCCGGGAATGTTTAAATGTCCCACTTTACTGCTGAATCTCAGGGTATCTGGTCAGTTGCCATCCACCTCTGCCCATCACCCAGGACTTGGGAGAGTGCAGAGAGCCGCCTGACACTCCCAGCTACAATCGCTGACCTGTCAAATCAGCTGAGGATAATAATGGGCATGAGGCTTATCCGTGCTTGACCAGTTTAGGGCACATATGAGTGAAACTACAGAAAAGAGCTTTGAAGAAGTGCAGACTCATCTAGCTATAATTCCTGGGAGTCTTACCAGCCAGTTGCAACCTCTCAACGTTTCCATCAACAAGCCATTTAAAGTCTTTATGTGAAAAGAGTGGAACAAAAGGATGGCTGTTGGTAATTATGATCTGACACCTACTGGACGAATGAAGAGGCCCACTTTCACTCAAGATTGTGAATGGGTGAAAACATCATGGCACTCAGTGAAGGATGAAACTGTTGTGCAGTCATTCAAAAAATGTGGCATTAATAATGCCTTAGGTGGAACTGAAGATAGTATTATATATAAAGATAGTGAAGAAAGTGATATCAGTGATTGTGAACTACTGAGCTTCATCAATTCTGACACTGCTGATGATGAGTTCTTGGGGTTCCCAGAAAACTAGAAGAGTACTTGAACCTTAAAATCTCTCCTCATTTGTTAATGACAATGATGATGGTTCTTAATACCACTGTTGACTGCTGTTCATTTTACATGGTTGAAATATTATCCTGTTATATTTTATTAAATATTTTAATACATCATTTGGTTCAGAATATTTTTTTTCATGCTTTTCTTCTCTAAACCTAGGTGCATCTTATGGTCAGGTGTGTCTTATAGTGCAAAAATATGGTAAGTTGAATCAGGCCTAACCTACGAGATTTTGTTAGAGCTCAGAAAACAGTATTTTGAGACATCTGTGCACCAAAAGTGAAGCTTAGGAATTCAAGAGAAGGAGTGAACACTTTAGCCTTCTTGTGTCTGTAAGTGTACAAAATTTTGATTGTGTGAAGTATTATTTTGGAGACTTTGCCTATTTGCAACTATAAAGTCACCAAGTCATTATTTTAGAGCTGAAATAGCATTTACAATGTAGGAAAGTGATTTTCAAATTGTCTTCTACAAGTCCTTTCAAGAAATATGTGGGTCTTTGGGATTTCCTCACAATCCTTCCAAAGCAGATGCACTTTGTTCACACATCACTTAATAAGAATCCTACTTCCCCAAATACCATTGATTTGGCCCAGCTTCCTTGTTATAGGTGAGAAAATAGAATTCCAGAAAGGTTAAATGATTTTGTTCAAGGTTGCACAGCTGTTTGTGAAGAGTGGGGCCAAGAAGAAAAGTCCACTCCTTCTGGCACAGTGTCCTGTACTATTACATAATACTATCTATTGCTCCACAATGTAAAATTACTGCACATTTCACATACTAGCATAATCAAAAGAAAACATTTAAAAATACACTTCTATATCAGCACCAAAAAGCAAGAGCTACCAAAAATTACCCCAAAAAACCCCTGCAACTCAGCAGATGTACAGCCACACCCCCACTGCTTGGAAACAGCTTTCCATGTCCTTCTCCCTTCTTCAAATAAGTATGTTTGCTTAACAGCCATAGTTTTCCTTAAGTAAAACTTAGATTGAGAAGCCTGAAATGCAATTAGAAAGCAAAAATGATATGGTGAACTCAAGGCAAAGGTTGTCCTTGATAAAAGACAAGACAAAAAGAATGAAGGAAACAATAGAGATCTAAAAGAGTCGTAAACATTACAGACAATGTTTTCAATAAAATGGGATTGTTACAAGCGTGGCCTAAGAAGTCCTGTCATCTCCTTTTGACAATTCTCAAGTCTAGTGTGTGAACTGGTTTCCGGGAAAGTTGTCCTCATAATGGTGGTTGTTCTAACTTCAGCATGAAATGCTTAAAGACTCTACAAGAAGGCAGTGCTCAGATCCCTTGAAATTTTCAACTCAAGTTGCTTGGATTGTTTGGCTCAATGATTTACATTTGTTGGCTTTCCTTCCTGAATTTCAAAGCCAGGATGCTTTTGCCTAGCCTTCAGCCAACCATTAAAATAACTACTTCATTCAATTTCTTACCCTAATGAAAAAAAGCACTTAAAATGGTATCTTCTGAAAATGGAGTCTGGATTACCACAATACATTGTGTCTCTCAGGCCTTAGTTCAAGTGTCACTTCCTTAAGGACAAGCTAGAGGAAGATGTCCTTCTTCTAACTTGCCTGCTACTCTCTTTTTTACTTACTGACAGCAGTTACACAAATCAGAGATGGTCTTGTTCCTATATTACTTGTCTGTTATTTGATTCTATCACTTGGAGGAAAGCTCTGGGCAGGTGGGACTTTGAGTAACTTGCCAAGTGGTCAGGATTTAATAAATCTTAATTGAATGAGTAACTCTAGAATCACTTTAAGGTCATTCGTTTAGTTGTTAGACTTTCAACACTGTTGAATATGCACCATCCTCTCAAAGGATAGTGAAAGAATTAAGGTTTTATGTAAAAGGAAGAAAGAAATAAAAGCTTTTTTTTTTTTTTTTGCTGGCATGTCATAATTAATTATGGTGCATTTTGTTTTTGTAACATAAAACCAAAATTTGTAGTGTGTTTTTTGTTCTGGATTTTGTGAGCATTAGAACTTTTGCAATTGTAGTGGCCAGGTTAATAAATGTAAAAATTTTTTTCCTAATATAGAGAGTTGAGGAAATACTTCTTCTGTGAATTTTATCTTTGAAAAACATACATCTTGGTCACTCTTCCTTTAAATGTTCCTAGAAATTCTCTCAAAACTGCAATGGTTTCTCTTGGACTGGGGATGAAGCCCACCTTCTATATCAAAGGCTGAGGGTCCTTTTCCTGCTGCTGCCTCCTTGGCCTCACTCAGGACCTTTAATTCCTGGGCTAGCGATTTCCAGAGTTCAGGATGTTGACCCCATTCACCTTTTCAAACTCAGCAAGCAGTTTCTTGCTTCCAAAACTACACTTGCCTCTCTCCTTGATAAACTTTGTTCAATTCTTTTCCTGGCTAATTCCTAGTTCTTTAAGTTTCAGATTAAATGTCATCTCCACAAAGAAGCCTCTCCTAATATCCACATGACCCCATGTCTAAGGTAGTCCCTTGATATACTACCATCTCTCATAAGACCTGTACTTTTCTTTCTTGATATTTATTGCAATGAATAGTTTTACCTTATTTTACTAGGGTGTGTGTGTGTTTGCATACATATGTCTATTTAATGTCTACTTTAGTAAACTCTACACCACAAGAATAAATGTTTTGCACATTCTTGTATCCCCCACGCTTAACTCAGTGCCTGGAATACAGTATATTCTGACTCCATAAATATTTACCGAATGAACAGTGGAATGAACAAATAAAACTGATCTTTGAATTTCTAGTTTCTAGCACAGAATAAGATATATAACTGACTCAAAAATAGTGCTCAACTAACATTAGCTAATGAATAAATAAAGCGTTAATCATGTTTGTTACAGGGAAACAACGATTGTTCATTAAAGGTCAGAACCCAGCTCCTGTGTACAAACACAGCATTCTTTTTTCATTCATTTATCTTTGTTCCAGTGAACAGAATCTGCTGATCTAAGTAGGGTAGAGAAGACTACCTAATTGCTTAGTCGGTAAATTCCAAAACATTGAAATGAAAAGTAAGTAACAGACATTCTTCCTTGTGTCCTACACACTCAATGTGGGTATCTTAAAGATCAATCAGATTTTTTTCAGTTGGATGTTTGAGTAGACATCACCATTAGACAATTTTCCTCAAAGGACTTACTTTAGCTCTTAAGTTACATACACAGTACAAGCAACCTCAAGTGCATCATTATCTATAGAAGTGCAGAATTCCATCTCCTTTTGGCAAAACTATTCAAACCCAGAAGTGTGTTTTACACATTTTGACAGAAGCATCTATCATAAGCAACTGTAACTTCCTCTCTTACCACTTTCACAGACAAAAGTATATGAAAAGAGTGCATGGTAAAGTTTGCTTCTACTTATCATAAAATATCCCTTGGCTTAAAACTCTTGACTGTCAGCTACCAGAGGTGAGAAAAGTGAATAGCAGAGTTCACTTGAGTCTTACTCCTGTATGACAGGCAGCTAAATATTAGGTGACTAAGTGTTTGATGTTAACATCCAGACAGATCTTTCATACAGGTCGATCTCATATTTCCTGTATAATTTGTATTTGTACCGGCATGAACAAAGAGGATCTGAATTCTTCTGGGTGATTAATAAGTGTATCAATTATTTATACTCTGTCCCTGGAATTGGAGGTAGGCTTACCACAAGTCTTGCAAAACTGAAGTCCACCCTTGAAGGCTGCAACAGGGAGAAGGGAAGAGGGCATGAGGTCCTCTTGGACTTGTGTTGGAACATAATTGGGAGCCTGGGTGGAGCCTTCAATCTGGAAGAGGTTGGATATGGACTTTGATACCTGTGATAGTCTTGTAACCTATGGCAGCCACTTCCACACTTCAGTAATCAGTGAGTTAATAAGAGAAATCTCTAAAGGAGAATGTCTTTTTGCTTGAGTTGAAAATATTCTCTTCTTGGATTTCAGTGAGCATGGACTCCTTATATGAAATAATCTTATTTTCCCTTTCATTGGAAGTCCATTTAGTAGCTACTGATGTTGACTGGCTTCTCTTGGTAGAGTCATTTTTGTATCAAAAGACAACAACAACAACAAAACTGAACATGGATTTAAGTTAAGGAAAACAGGGAACGGAAAACTTTCTTCCTATATTCATGCTTCCCTACTTCTCTAGCGAGGTCTGCGTGACTTGGTGTGTGCCTTCTGAGAACTTTACATTTCTAAAATGTTGCTAAATTGCCTCCTGCGTTTTATTTCTGACTCTCAGCTTTCGGTCTCATAGCAACTCTTCTCAAGGTAATGGACCAAAAGTCATTTCCACTTGAAGTCCAATCCTTCCAAATGAATCATACGACATAGTTTTTATCTTTATTTTTTCAGGCTAATTCTAAGAAAATGATCTGGTCATAATTCTTAAAATTTCTCCAATTGGTTTTTATTTTATTCCATTTTCCCTGTAATTCTTTACCTAAATGTTACCTTTTAAAGGAGGAATGAAGTTATTTTTTGTTAGTTATTTTCCTGTTTTTAGCTCATTCACCTTGACATATATATAGCCTGTGATAGTTAAAGTGCACTACCATTAAAGCAAAGAATTTGGCTCAATATCATGAGGTTTACATGTTGACAGAAGCACAGAGGAAAGGGTGACATGAGAGATGTGCTCTCCTTCTAGTGAGTTGATTGAGTCCATTCTTGTGGTCTTCAGATCATTGTAATTTGTTCAGGATAGTCTTCAGAGGAAAAGACCTCAAACTTGGGTCAAGAGGGGTTGTTGAAGAGTCAGAAACAAATGAGGCTTGGGTAATTTTTGAAGACAGTCAGACCTTTGTCAGTTTTCAATCATCCATTTAGTATTGTGCTTGGTTATATACTACCTTAAATTTAAATTTCCCTCTCCAGGGTCCATTCCCTCAAGCTTCTACTTCTTTCACCCCTTAATGGTACTTGAATTGCTCATTAATCTTTGACGGTTAATACCATCTAATTATTTTATTATAAATAGTTTTCTGATTTCATTTTCCTTGTGGTCCATTCTAAGCAGTCTGTGCAAAACTTCCCTCTAGAATCTCTTTCCTCTTAACTTTTTCCATGCCTGAGGAGTCAGTCTTCTATCTTGGGCCACATCCACTGTTTACATTCTTCCCTTTCATCCCCAGACTGCTCAGCATTGCTAGGAAGAGCCAGGATGGCATCTTGATCTGGCCTATAAATTCATGCTTATCTTTCTTGACTTCTCCCTTTCTTTGTCCAACACTGACTCACTTACCAATGTCTGTTGATTCTTCCTTCACAAAGGATTTCCAAGATATTATGTATTATCTTTATAACCTTAGTCACTGTGCCTCACCTTCTCTTCCTTCCTCATGCCTGCAGTCTCTTCCCAGACTTCTGCTTTCTCCCTCACACTCCGCTGAAGTCTGATTTTGGGTTAATAATGTCACAGCATTTACTTGATCATGTCACCCATTGATGAACTTCTAATGGTTTTCTTACATATTTTCTCTCCTATCACCCCTTATGCTTTTTATTAGCCACTCCACATACTGACTATACTCTCTTTCTAAGTTTCTCTTCTTACAAATACCAAACTACCAATTGGATTACCCACCATTTCCTGAACGTGCCTTATCTTTTTCTACCTCTCAACTTTTACTGATACCATTTAATATTCCTGCAATATTTTTCCATCTTACTTAGCCTGTCCTTGGAAACCTGCATCAAATGCTACATACTCATTGACATTCTTAATCATGCCAGTTGAAAGTGATTAGGATCTATAAAACAAGGTGTCATAGGATATAGTCCTTGTATCCCTTTGATCAGTCAATAACTGATCAAATATGTGCACAGATTAAATATATCTTTGCATCCTCAGTGTATGTGTATGTCAGTGTGTTGGGAGTAAATTGGGGCAGGAAGCAAGCAAACACATGCATCAATTCTGTGTCATGAGATACAGGGTAATGGGTGTCACAGATATCCCTAGAATTTCAGTTTCTCAATACAATGAAAGTTTGTATGTTACACAGGCCATTGTCCAATGGTCACTGTCCAATGTAGTCATCTTTTCTTGGGAGGTGACCTTTCCATTCAGAGACCCAGGATTCTTCTAACCTATGATTCTGCCCTCTACTTGGGCCTAGAACTGTTCTTCATTCAGGCAGTACCTGGGGACAAAGACTTGGGAAAGCATACCTGTTTTTTAATTATTTCATCATTGAAGTAATTTAAATGGCTATCACTCACTGTCCATTAGGCAGATTCCAACTATATATTCATCCTAAACTGGTGGAAAGACTGAGCAATGCTTCTAGGGTAATACCCAGGGGAAAAAAGAAATATATTTCAGTGACTACAGCAGTCTTTGTCATAGTCTTCACTTCTGGTTATCAAACATCTGTTTCTCTCACACATGGAGTACATATTCTTCTTCCCCAAAGAAACTGGTCTAAAGTTGCATCTGGTCATTGAGCCAAAAGCCCACAGTGATGTGCAGTCCACTCCATCAAGCATGGATGTGGGTTTCCTGGCTTGGCAGCCTCCATTCAGAAATACATGTAATACCCAATGCTGGAGTTAAGGCAGAATTACTGCAAGAAAGGGGAGAGGAATAGTTACATCGTCATGCATAGCAATTATGAAATCCAGCTGCGTAGAATGAAGAGGCTTCTACTCTGAGGGATTTGAAAGTTCTTCCATTAGTCCCTAAATCTGCTGTCTCAGGGGAAAAATGAACATTCTGTTTTTCTCCATGAACCTTGGCTTCATCTGCCGGGTGCTCTTTCTTTCCATTATTCACCTTGGCCACATCTGGAATGAGGGGTGGGAAGTGTGTATTTTTGGTGAGCTACCCAGTGTCCTGCTGGGCACATTCTGGGCCTGCCCCAGGCCTCTTCCCAATCTGCTGTCTAAAAGAAGAGCACTTCAAGGACTTATGCACAGTAGATCTAGAAAACAGAAGAATCCTGGGTCCCTAAATAAGAAGGTCACTTACCAAGGAAGATACCTACATTATATTTGTATATTGATCTGCACAAGAAGTGAACATTCATTCTGTTGAGCAACTGAAACTTTATGGTTGAAGGCTTGAACCATTATAGTCTTTTGTCTTTCAGTTCATGCTTATAATTTCCTTGACAGCATAATTGTCTCAAAAACAAAAACAAAAACAAAAACAAAAAACAAAAAGAAGGGGAAGCTTCTATTCTATTTGCTTTGTCTGCTCCATCTGCTCTTAACCATACCCAAGGGGGTATCCTAAACTCAGTCCTCAAGTTGACATTCTAATTTGTTTCTGTGCCATGTGGTTCCTCCCTCATGATTTATTGGTGTCTATCTTGAACTATTGAACAATAGGCTCAGGTGAAAATGTTATATCTTGTTGGTGTCACCCTGTGCCACCCGAGGCTCTAAACTCTGAGTTAATTTGTAAACTGAGAAGGTTTACCAGACCTTTCATACTCAGACCCTTTTCAACTTCATGTCTTAATATTTCATGGCCAGGAGCAGTTGGCTGTTCCAAACTTGTAAGCCTATTTGTCTTTGGGATGCTTCCATTCCCTTCAGTTTCTACTTCAGAACCATTTAATTCTCACTTGAGCTCACCTCTTTCTTATAATACCTCTTTCTTGTCATACCCAACAAGGGCAGCCCTGGGGTCCACCGCACACCCTCACTCTGACTCTCTGTTCATGGCCCCAGGTGTGTGGTTATAACCATCCAACTTAGACCAGTCTTGCCAGGTATTTTGCAATGTTGTAACAGAGCCCTCTAGCTTGCTATATCTGCTTCTAGCTATCTGACATTAGCAAGAGTAAACGCTTTTTATGGTAGTACCCTACTTCTAGTACCCATTTCCTTACTGACCCACATGAGCAGACAGGTGAATAAACCAACCACCATATTCTAATGGATTAACTGCTTCTTATGAAGCTTACAATTCAATGTGGATGGTCCTATCTATATGCTCATTCAGGCACAGAGTTAAGCATCTGGTTCAAGGTCCCATAATTGGTAAATAGATGCATAAAAATCTGAACCTGGCCCTGGCTGGTGGCTCAGTGGATAGGGTGCCGGCCTGCGAACCTGAAGGTCGCAGGTTCGATTCCCCAGCCAGGTCACATAACAAGGTTGCAAACCAGGTCTCCAATCAGGTCTGTGGCTGGAGGCAGGTGAAAAGCAACCATACATTGATGTCGCTCCCTCTCTGCCTCTCTCCCTTTCCCTCTTTCTAAAAAATAATGAAATAAAATATATTAAAAAAAAAAAAAATCTGAACCCAAGCATTTGGACACCAGAGTTCTAACCACTTTCATCCTAGGTAATCAGGTTTGAGATATAGCCATTCAAATTTTGCATCTTTCAAGATATATTGCTTACAGATTGCTATTGTAAATGGTAATGATGTGTGGAACAAAAACTTGTCATTTTGTTCCACATATCAAAGAGTTGTATATATACATCTCATGATCATACAGATATTTATGGATTCACAGTATTGTAGAGCATGTGCTAAGGGATTTCATACCATCAAAGATACAGAAGATCCTTAAATACAACCAAGCCTGCCACTATTTATTTTAAACAGCATCTTTTTTAAAAATTTTATTGTTGTTGTATTACATCCATCCCCTTTTTGCTCCCCTCTGTCCCCCTCCTCACCCACCCATTCCCCTCAAAGTCAATCCCACCTGTTGTCCATGTCCATGGTTCCTTTATACTAGGTTTTTGTCTAAGCTGCTCCCCTTCTTTGCCTCTACCTCCCCCCTCCCCCAAACCCCGTTCCCCCTGACCACTGAAGGCCTATTCCTTGTATTCATATACTTGGTTCTGTTTTGCTTGTTGTTAGTTTTGCTCATTATTGTCCTGTAATGGGTGAGATCATATGATATTTGTCCTTCATTGACTGGCTTATTTCACTAAGCATAATACTCTCCAGTTCCATCCATGTTATTGCAAAGGGTACAAGTTCCTTCTTTCTTTCTGCTATATAGAATTCCATTGTGTAAATGTACCAAAGTTTTTTGATCCAATCATCCACTGATGGGCACTTAGGCTGTTTTCAGCACTTGGCTATTGTAAATAGTGCTGCTATGAACATAGGTGAACATAGGTTCTTATGAACTGGTGTTTCAGGATTTTTTGGGTATAGTCCAAGTAGTGGAATTGCTGGATCAAAAGGCAGTTCCATTTTTAGTTTTTTAATGAAACCCCATACTGTTTTCCACAGTGGCTGCACCAGCCTGCATTCCCACCAACAGTGTATGAGGGTTCCCTTTGCCCCGCATCCTCGCCAACACTTGTTGTTTGTTGATTTGCTGATGATTGCCATTCTGACAG
>PVIW01005261.1:0-101982 GCA_004026585.1 Noctilio leporinus | reverse complement strand
GGATATACAAAGGGCCCAGAGGCATATGAAAGAATGCTCAACATCACTAGTCATCAGAGAGATGCAAATTAAAACCGTAATAAGATACCACCTCACACCTGTCAGAATGGCAATCATCAACAAATCAACAAACAACAAGTGTTGGCGAGGATGCGGGGCAAAGGGAACCCTCAGATACTGTTGGTGGGAATGTAGGCTGGTGCAGCCACTGTGGAAAACAGTATGGGGTTTCCTTAAAAAACTAAAAATGGAACTGCCTTTTGATCCAGCAATTCCACTACTTCGACTGTACTCAAAGAACCCTGAAACACCAATTCATAAGAACCTATGCACACCTATGTTCATAGCGGCACTATTTACAATAGCCAAGTGCTGGAAACAGTCTAAGTGCCCATCAGTGGATGATTGGATCAAAAAACTTTGGTACATTTACACAATGGAATTCTATATAGCCGAAAGAAAGAAGGAACTCGTGCCCTTTGCAACAACATGGATGGAACTGGAGAGTATTATGCTTAGTGAAATAAGCCAGTCAGTGAAGGACAAATATCATATGATCTCACCCATTATGGGACAATAATGAACAAAACTAACAACAAGCAAAACAGAACCAAATATATGAATACAGTGAATAGGCCTTCAGTGGTCAGGGGGAAAGGGGTTGGGAGGAGGGGGGAGGGGAGAGGCAGAGGCAAGGAAGGGGAGCAGCTTAGACAAGAACCTAGTATAAAGGAACCATGGACATGGACAACAGGTGGGATTGACTTTAGGGGGAATGGGTGGGTGGGGAGGGGGACAGAGGGGAGCAAAAAGGGGATGGATGTAATACAACAACAATAAAATTAAAAAAAAAAAAAAGAAGTTACGGACGTGGTTGTCCTGGCCTGGTATGGAGTCCTCCTGGTAGAGTCTAAGGATTCCCTTTTGTACTGTTTGAGGCTCCTTTCCTACAACATTTGAGCTGGAATCTCACTTTCTCGTCAGGAATCCTAACACCATAATCAGCTGCTTATTTTCTGGGGCCAGACAGGTTTGATGAGCAAGGTGTAGCAGGGTCCTGGTAAGTGTTCACCTTCCTAGAAGGACTTGGACAGCAGGTGAATTGCCACTTGTCCTCCCTGCCTTGGGAGAGGGACAGGAAGGACAAAATCTGAGACTGAATTCAAGGGATGGTGGAGTAGCTGAGATGGAGGAAAGGCCCTGGTGTCAAGGAAGCTATAGACCTAGATGTAGCATTTGGTTGGCAATAAGAAAACACTCAATTTCTTTTTAAAATAATTATTGTCTCCTGCCTTCCTCGACATATTGCTTTTGCCCCCTAACTTCTTGATTTCAATGACCAATCTATTTGAGGTAGAAGATGTGTGTTGGTAATAAAACAGAGAACAAAAAGGACTTTCTCTAAATAATATTTTGGCTGTATCCTATAGATTTTGATATACAATGTTTTCATTTTTATTTTTTCCCAGGTATTTTATACATCAGGTGGGATTGTTTCAGTAGCAAATAATAAGCTCAGACTCAAAAATTTTGAGGGAGGGGGTTTCAGGGCTGTTTTATCAGTTGACGTACCTTCAGGCACCCATGTTTTTGCCTGTCCCTTTCTGCCATCTTCAGTGTGTTAGGCTTGTCCTCAGGCTATTTCCTTCAGGGCATTGAAAGGTAGCTTTGGGCTTCACATGCCCATAACGGTTTCCAGATACAGAAAAGGGACTGTTTCTTGTTTGCATTGAAGTAAACCTTTCCCAGAAATCACTCATCAGATTCTCCATCAAAGTTTACTCGCTAGGTTTGTTTTATGGGTCCACCCTGAGCTCATCACTGAATTCAGCCAATCACGATTCACCTCCTGTGGGTGGGAGTAGAGCTCACCTCACCTGAAGCAGATTACTGTCTGGAGAAGAGGGGTTGTAGCAGCTAAATCAGGGTAACATTTGAAGGAAGGAAGGAAGGAAAATGTTACAGAAAAATGCAACTAGCAGTTATCACTTATTTCTGCAATTGTGGTTTTAAGTTCTTCCTAAACTAAGACTTGTTTAGGGTATGGGAGAAAGTTTTAAAATTAAAAATGGCCAAAAACTCTGGTTTGTTTCTCATTTAATTTTGAATTGTACATAATATGGTTTGATGTTTTTACTTTTTAGGAATTTTGAGTTTTTTCTTTTCCAATCTCTAGAGAATGTTTGCATTCCATGGCCACATGAGCATAAAGAATAATTTTTGTTCTTGGGTTGATATTGTTAATTATGTCACGTAGATTTTCTACATCTTTCTCTTTTATTAACTTGATTTTCTTCTAAACTTTCTGTTTTGGAATAACTTTAGATTTACAGAAAAGCTAGCAAACATAGTACAGGTAGTTATCACAGGATGCTCAGGAAATTAGATATAATGGGAAAAAGAGCTCTAGGTGGAGCATGGCGCACTGCCTCTGGCCACTTTCAGCCTTAATTTCTGTTACTCCAAGTTGGGTGTGGAAATGTGGATATTAGTAAGATTTTAAAGAATTTTTTTTCCTCTTAGTCTCTATAACTGTTTTGCGCTCTCTCTGACAATTCCTATAGTCAAATACCTTCTAATTCAGTTTTAGGATGTTTCTTGAAGTTTGTGGTGTGAAATTCAAATCCTACTATAGTTTCAGTGTCAATGTTCTATTTGCTATTTACTTCTTTATTTACTTATGTGGGTTTTGGACAATAAAGTTTTATAAATTTGCTCATGTACTCTTACTTTTTTCTGAATATTTTCTTTCATGTTTTTAAAGAAGTAATACACATTCAACTTTTAATCTTTGTTTATCTGATACTTATTTTTCTATATGGTATAAGGTGGAGACTTGGCTTTATTTTGGCCCAATGGAAAGTGTTTTGTATCAAACACTTTATTGAACAGTCATGGTTTCCTTGGTCATTTGAAAAATCACTTCTACTGTAAACAAGTCTCTATATACTGGGATCTATTTTTAGCTTTCTATTCTGTTTCACTGATCTTACTGATTTTTGTCATCATTCTACCTCTCCATCCTTTACCACCTTAAACCCATTCACTGTGTTTGGGGTGTGACAACCTGAGTCAATGACCAGGCTTAAAGCCAATGTGTTCTTTATTTTTCCTGTTCTTTGAAAGCAAGATACATGCACTCCCTCTTCTCTGGCTTCACCATTGTGCCTCACTCAGAGATCCATTTGAGTCTTCAGAGGTTCCTGAGGAGGTGTTCTGCCACTCTCTCACTCAGTTTGTATTTCAAAGGTAACAGGGATGGCCACTGGGAGACCCTACTCCTTCTCATCTCAACACAGGCAAGGTCTTTTGTCTAGCAACCACTTTGTAGAGCTCTGAGACTACTGAGAATCTAAACTATGTAAAATTTGGGAGTGAGTCTGTCTTCCCCAACCCCACAGATACATGAACAACTCCAGAAAAGAACAGAATTGAAGACATGCTTTGGTATGTGTGACTGGTCAGAGCTATATAAGGACTCTCACTTTTTTGAGCAATTCAACTTTTCAGGAATTCCGAACCTACTAGAGAAGAGTCATTGACAAGGATATAATTTTTTCTGGTTCATTTAAAAAGGCAATTTTAGGGAAAATTGAAATTTATGATATAGATTTTTTTTTTTAGTACTATGTAAATCTGAAGCCATCTTGATAGCTGCAGAACATAAAAATGTATTATGGATAACTTGGTTTGCTCATAAAATGATCATGTTTGGCATATTAAATGTCAAAGTACTATTTATAAAGACAAAGATATTACATTTACTAATTGAATTGACAGTCAAATGCATCCTGGTTTGTAATAGGCAGAATGACAATACAGTGGGGTTTAAGAAACAGAGTACTACACAGTACTAACAAAATAGCACATTTCTTTCTGTTCCTTTATGGATTTCATGGTCACTGAACCAAGTGGAACCCAGTCAAGAATTTCAACTCCCAGAATAGAAGCTCTTTTTCCCCCTCTGTATCTTGAGAGGCAGGATGTAGTGGTGAAGACTATGTACTCTAGAGCCAGATGGCTGGGGTCTGAATCCCAGATCTGCTGCTAACTAGCTGAGTGACCCTGGTTGAGTCTCTTAATCTCTCTGTGTTTTAGTTTCCCCATATGTACAATAATATTGTTGTAAGGATTAAATGAATATATGTAAAGTCTTTACAAGAATTCTTAGCAAATAATATGGATTAAAAAAAACATTGGCTATTATTGTGAAGTCTTGACAGTAACAATAGCTAATGTTTTTTTTAATCCATATTATTTGCTAAGAATTCTTGTAAAGACTTCACATATATTCATTTAATCTTGTAATATGTAATATTATTGTACATATGGGGAAACAATTATCAATAAATATAGTTACTTCTGAATTTTTTCCTTTTATTGAATTTATTGGGGTGACACTGGTTAACAAATTATACAGGTTTCAGGTGCACGGTAATACAATGCATAACCTGTACACTGTATCGTGTATTCACAACTCCAAGTCAAATCTTTATCCCTCAGCATGTAGCCCCTCTATGCCCAAAAATTTCTTGAAGGAAGGAATGCATCAGTCTTTACTTTAGGGACTACAAGTTGGTAGTGCTGGGAAAGCAAATTTAGTTCATAGATATATTTTGTTTAACTTAAGAGTATTTACTGTTTTTGAACTTGAAGGCCTTTGGGAGGGAACTGTATTCCCTAGTTAGCCATAGTCCCCACCACCCTTCCCTATTACTTTTTACCTGGCTAAATTTATTAATTTGTGTTACCTACCTGGCCCCTGTAAGCAGGCATTTCATTTAAGCCAACAAGAAGGCATCTATAAGCAAAGAGAATATAGAGTCCTTCATTCTTTTTCCTTGGCAGCAGAAACACAATTGCAGAACCAACTAATAACAAGAATAATCCCACAGATAATTCAAATATTGAAGTTATCAGATAAATCTAAAATAACTGGTTCAAGAGAATAACAGAGAAAGTTGAAAATCCTGGTAGTATCTAAAAACTATAAAAATACAATACAATTACTATAAATACTCAAAATCCTTCTCTACACCCACATTATAGAGGAATTTACCCATGTTTTCTTTTAGTATTTCTATGGTTTAATTTTGTGTATTTAGATAGCTGATTTATTTCGAGTGTATTCTTGTATTTGATATAAGAAAAGGATATAAGTTTTACAAATGGCTTTCATTTTCTCATGCCATTTATGAAAAAGTAACTTTTCATTTATAAAAAGTAATTTTTTGCCCCAGTGATTTGAGATATTACCTATAAGTGTTTTGGCTACTCCATTTCCTATACTGTACTTTACATCCCCACTGTTATTCTGTAACCACCTATTTGTACTCCTTAATCCCCTCACCTCTTCACTCATTCCCTCATACCCTCCCATTTGGCAACCATCAAAATGCTCTCTGTATTCATGATTCTGTCTCTGTTCTTCTTGTTGCTCAGTTTGATTCTTATATTCAATTGTTGCTAGATATGTGTTTTTTTTTTTTTTTGCCATTTTATTGTTATATTTTTAAATCTTCTTCCTAAATAAGTCCCTTTAACATTTCATATAATAAAGGTGTTGTGATGATATGCTCCTTTAGCTTTTTCTTGTCTGGGAAGCTATTTATCTATCCTTCTAAATAAAAGCTTTGCTGGGTAGAGCAATCTTGGCTGTTGGTCCCTGCTTTTCATGACTTCGAATACTTCTTACCAATCCCTTCTAGCCTGCAAGTTTCTTTTGAGAAATCAGCAGACAGTCTTATGGGAACTCCTTTGTAGGTAACTCTCTGCTTTTCTTTTGCAACTTTTAAGATTCTCTATTTTTTAACTTTAGCATTTTAATTATGATGCGTCTTGGAGAGGGCCTCTTTGCATCCATCTTGTTTGGGATTCTCTGTGCTCCCTATGTTTGCATGTTTATTTCCTTCACCAATTTAAGGAAGTTTTCTTTCATTACTTTTTCAAATAGATTTCCAATTTCTTGCTCTTTCTCTTTTCCTCTGGTACCCCATCATGTGAATGTTGGATCTCTTGAAGTTGTCCCAGAGGTTGCTTATACTATCCTCATTTTCTCTATTTTCTTGTTGTTGTTCTGATTGGTTGTTTTTGGGCTTGTTTGTTTGTTTGTTTTTGCTTTCTTATGTTCCTTATCATTGATTTGATTCTAAGCTTCATCCATTCTACTATCTGCCTACTCCATCACCTTGACCAGAAGTCCTCTCATTTATTACTCAGATTTGTTTTTTTAATTTCTGTTCTATTTCAACCATCTCTCTGTCTATTCATACCTCAGTACCACACTATTTTTTGTTATAGAGAATTTGTAGTATATTTTAATAAGTGGGAAGGCTAGTTCTATCTCAAAGTCCTTGCTTTTCAGTATTTTTCCTAGTTTTTCGCTGTATGTGTTTTTCCATGAACTTCATATCAACTTGTCTAGCTTCAGGAAAACAAGTTTTCACCTGACAAATTAAAACTAGAACATTTGTTCTAATTGACCTTATGCTGGATCATAAAACATGTCTCAACAAATTTCAAAGAACTTAAATCATACAGAATATGTTCTCTGTCTAAAATGAAATTAAACCTGAAATCAATAACAAGTTATAATAAAAAATTTTCCACTTGTTTAGAAATATATTTCAATAACTTGTGGGTCAAAAAGAAGTCACAAGGAGTATTAGAAAAAAAATTGAACTGAACAATGATAAAAATGTCAAAATTTTTTTGTGTGGTTTCATAAAGAAGAAAGTATCTTTATATCATGATAATACTAAGTAAAAAATGAAATCAAGCTTCTTTGTCAAGAAGTTAGAAAAAGAGTGACACATTAATAACAAAGAAAATAGAAGTAAATAAAAATAAATAAGTATATGCAGAAATTAATGAAACGGAAGAAAGTGCAATAGAGAGGATCAACAAATCCCAAATGTGGTCCTTTGAAAAGACAGATATTGTTGATATACTTCTACTGAGTATATCAAGAAAGAAGAACAAGAAATTACTGAGAATATCAAGAAGAAAAATAAGAAAGTACATATCCAAAGTCAGGAATGAAAAAGGTAACATTGCTAGAGATTCTATTAATATTAAAACTAATATTAAAAAACCCCAAAACTAATATAATGATATTAATATTTATTATTAATAACGGTGACTTGTCCTGGCTGGTGTGGCTCAGCAAAAATGAAGATCTTCATTACTTTGGTATATGGAAAGATTTCTTAGACAGTATATTTAAAAAGGGCTAACTATAAATAAAAATATTAATGAAGTTTCCTATATTGAAATTAAGAACTGGTTTATTCATCAAATAATACCATTAGAAAGGTTAAAATTCACCTAAGAATGGGAGAAAATATTTGCTATACGTAAAATAGACAAAGAGCTGATACTAAGAATATGAAAAGAATTTCTACAAACCAACAAGAAAAAGTCAAACAGCCAAATATAAAAATAGGCAGAAGATTTAAATAGGTACTTAAAAATCAAAGACATCTAAACTAGTAACAAATAGAAATGATGTTGGACCCCCTTATTAATCAGGGAGCATAAGCTAAAACCATGAGCTATTACTATACTCATAGAGAGTGGATAAATTTTTAAAAGTCTGGTAATAACAAGTATTGGAATAGATGTGGAACAATTGGAACTCTTAACATACATTGCTGGTGGAAGTGTACATTCACACAACTTCTATGGAAAAGAGTTGTCATTGTATTCTAAAGTTGGTCATATCCATATTCTTTGGTCCTATAATTCCATACCTAAGTTTATACCCAACAGAATTCCATGCACTGGTGTACTAAGACATTTGTATAAGAATATTCATACTTGCGTTATTCACCATGGTCCCAAACTGGGAACAGCCTAAATGTGCACAGATAGTAAGGATGAAATCTAAAACCAGGGATTTTGGTGGACAAGTTTGACTCAAAAGAATAAGTACTATATGATTTCATTTATTAAGTGCAAAAACCAGGCAAAATGTTAGTGTTCAGGGATGTATATTTATGCAGTAAAATGATTAAGTATGGAAGTATTACCATAAAAGCCAGGATAATGTTACCCCTGTTGAAGGGAAAGCATAATGAGGCTTCTGAAGTGTTGATCACTATCTAAATCAGAGGCCAGAAAATTAGTCTGGTGCTTGCTTTTGTAAATTAAGTTTTATTGGAACAAGTCAGGCCCACCTGTTTACTATTGTCCATGGTTGCTTTCCTGATATTCTGGTAGAGTTGAGTATTTGCTAAAGGGACCAAGTCAGCCAGGAAAAGAATTTACTATCTTTTTTTTTTTATGGAAAATGTTTGCTGACCCCTGACCTACATCTTCCCCTGGAAATTGATTTCACAGGTGTTCCTCTGTGACAAATGCTGCCCTCCATATCCATATTTTTCCTTTTCCTTTGTTGTACATTTTTGTTTTGTGCGTTAAAAAAATAACATTTTACAATAAAAATTATATTTAAAATCTATACTTGAGTTCAAGCAGAGACCACCAGAGCTAGTGGAGCTGGGGGTACTGGGCAGTTGGTGATCCACTCCCTTAGAACCATCTAATATACAGTTTATTTGACACCTTAGCAAATTTACACTTCATGGGTTTTCAGGGTTACTCAAGAATAGTCAAAACAGGAACATCCCTCGAACTAAGGCTCAGAGAGATGCAGTGTCTTGCTAGGATCTCAGAGCCTGGTGGGGTGGGGAGATGGGATTTGTACCCATTCTGTCCCATTGTAATGTTCATAATCATTCCATTACATACCGTGGAGGATGTCTCCTGGCATTGTTAGAAATGAAACAAATCGGGAAACAAAGAAAAACAACCTGATATTCAAGCATGTTAAGGCCTACATTCAGCCCCTAATTTTTTTTTTTTTAATTTTTTTTAAAGATTTTATTTTATTATTTTTAGGAGGAGGGAAAGGGAGAGAGGCAGAGGGAGAGAGACATCAATGTATGGTTGCTTTTCACCTGCTTCCAGCCACAGACCTGACTGGAGACCTGGTTTGCAACCTTGTTATGTGCCCTGGCTGGGGAATCGAACCTGCGACCTTTGGGTTCGCAGGCCGGCACCTTACCCACTGTGCTACCAGCCAGGGCCAGCCCCTAAATTTTGATGGTGCATTTTTTTTTTCTCCAGAAGACCGTGAAAGAGTGCTTACTGAATCATGTTTTTAGTTTCCTGAATAAATTGCTTTGACAAAAGGTTTGTGGGGCAGGTATGGGGGAATGGGGCCCTGGAAACTTCTGGTAGCTTACAGTGTAGTCACACAGGGGAACTCACCTTCAAACCCAAGGCTGTAAGGCTAGCGGAGGCCTGCAGGTGATAGATGGCTTTAATCATGCCACCCTTCCAAGCCTCCCCACAAGCCTTTAGCATGAAATGACAGGCCTGGCAGGACCACTCATTCCCTGGGGGAACTTCTTTCCTCTGAAAGATATGCCCTGGGTCACAACCAAAACAACTGCCTTTTCCTAGTAGCAGTTAGGGCAGAAAGGCCTTTGCAGATTCTGCTCTGCTCTGGCAAAACTATTAATACCTCTCTGCTCAACAGTTTACAAAATGTAAATAATGGAGCAGATTAACCCGCCTATTATCACAATTATTCACTCTACTCTTTACACCAGGAGCTATTACCTGGAAATTAGCTGGAGAAAGCTATTTACAGCTGCTGGCCAAGCACCGTGGATGCTCCTAAATTCATTTACATGTTTCTTCCATGGAAATCCTCAAAGGATTTAGGTTACCAAGCAGGTCCAATCTTTGAGTGACTTTAAATTGTCCAGGTCATTATGGTAGCACTTGTTTTGTCATCATACTTGAGATCTATTTATGTAAAAGGCAAGGTTATGCCCACCATTTTTGCTAGCCCAAAAGGTGTTAGGGGCACTACAGGCCAATATACTTGATTTTGGTATCAGAGAGCCAAGGGTTAAATCCCAGCTCTTCCTCTTGATTGGTGATGTTTTACAAATTATTTAATCTCTCAAAGTTTCAGGTTCTTTTTATATATATATATATATATATATATATATATATATATATATAATATTTAAATATTTTATTTCATTATTTTTAGAAAGAGGGGAAGGGAGAGAGGCAGAGAGGGAGAGAGACATCAATGTATGGTTGCATTTCACCTGCCTCCAGCCACAGACCTGACTGGAGACCTGGTTTGCAACCTGGCTATGTGCCCTGGCTGGGGAATCGAACCTGTGACCTTTGGGTTCGCAGGCCGGCGCCTTAACCAGTTTCAGGTTCTTTACATATAAAATACACAGTTGTTGCCCTGGCCAGCTGGCTTAGTTGGTTGGAGTGTCGTTCCATACACCAAAAAGTTGTAGGTGGGCATTTCCAGTTAGGGTGCATACTTGGCTTTCATGGTTGATTTCTGGTTGGCATGCCTATGGTAGGCGACTAACTGATGTTTCTCACATCAATGTTTCTCTCCCCCATTCCTTCCTCTTTCCCTAAAGTCAATAAAACATATTCTATATCCTCAGGTAGGGATTAAAAATAATGTGCAGTTGTTTAGATTCAATGTGATAACAGATAGCAAATTTTGAACATGGCATCAGGACTCCAGGAGATAATGGTGGCTATCATTATAGCTGTTTAACTCCTGGTATCTATTATTATTATTGTTTAATGAAACACTAATTTTATGTATTGACTAGACTAGGAGAAGCCAGGAGCAATGGGGAGAGCTTATGGAGCCTGTTGCTGTCTGGATAGTCTGAAAGCAGATTTTAGTAGATGGCTTGGGAATAGGAAATTTGTGCTGAGCTCCTGACACTCCACCCTGTCCTTCCACCAACCACCTACATTCCCTGGGTTCCAGTGCCCAACTTGTTTTTTTCTACCAATCTGTGAATTTTAATGGTCAACTTCAAAGCTATTTTCTCACTTTTTTATTGTGGCAAAATATACATAATATAAAATTTATAATTTTAACCATTTTTAAGTTTGGTGGCATTAAGTACAAACACGTTGTGCAGTCATGAATGGTATATGTCTCCAGTTTTTCATCTTCCCACACTGAAATTCTGTACCCATTAAACAGTAACACCCTATTCTGCCCTTCCCTGCCTCCTGGCAGCCATCATTCTATTTTCTGTCTCTGTGAATTTTAACATAGGGTACTATAGGTACCTCATATAAGTGAAGTCGTATAATATTTGTCCTTTTCGTGACTGGCTTATTTTACTTAATATAGTCCCTCAAGGTCCCTCCACGTGACATGGATCAGAACAGATCCCAACTATTAAATGTGGTATCCTTGAGCAATCTCCTTTACTGCTTGAGTTTCCTCAATGGTAAAATGGGAATTGTGACAGTGGTGAGTAGGAATAAAGGGCAATGTAAAATACTTAAACAGCGTCTGGCTCACATTGAGTGCTCAGTAAATGCAATCTACTGTCACTATGGGCTTCTCTGACCCAGTTTCAAGGGTTCTTTTTCAAGATCACTTGCTCTACTCAGAACAGTGTCTTCCAGTCACCACACATGCAGCGCACACATGCGGGGGGCTCTCAGTCACCATCTGAGGCAAAAGTGTAGGAATGAAACCTTTTCTCTCCCCAGTTCTGACCCCAGAGTGTCAGCCGAGAGACAACTCTCTAAGATGTGATAGGAAGAAAAACAAGACTCTCTCAAGGACCACAGTAACTTAAACTCCAATGTTTTTGTTTTTTTTTTAAAGAATAGTTGACATGCACTATTATATTGGACAGTTTTTAATATGGCACCTAACCCCCAATGGGAGCTAGTTAACAGTTTGAGGTCAGGATGACAACCCAATGCAGGACTGAAGATCTCACTTTGCCACTTGTTGGGACCACAGCCTTGGACGACTAACTTCTTGAAGAGCCTCAGTTTCCTCACCTGGCAATGGGGGCCATAATCCCTGCCTCCCAGGGCTGCGATGAGCAGGGCATGAGAGCATGACGGAACACGTTCTGTGTGCCGTCTGCTTCTGCACTGGTGGAGCTCAGCCCTTTGCTGGGCCACAGCCTTGCGCAGAGGGTCGCAGCTGCCAGGCAAGTAGCACATGATTTGCAGTTCGGATTCAATTTCCTCCTGGTTCTTCTTTTTGTTATAAAAATATAATAAAAATGAAGGAGACAGATGGCAAGATTTGATTTACTTTTACCAAGTGTCTTCAGGGTATGAATATAAAACTGAAAATGGGGGAAACAAGAAGGGGCTTGGCCTCTGGGAGGAACCACGGAGGGCTGTGGCCTGGGCAGTGCCATCACCCTGTCCTTCCCCACCCTGGCCACGTGGGGACTCTTCTGTTAGTGAGCAGAAATGGAGAGTCGATGGGCTTCTGCCTAAGTATGGCACCATCTCCAAGGTACATGAGAAGGCAAGATACAGGTTTGGGGTCAGACTTAATGATGCCGCCTTTTCCAGAAGAGGGAGGGGAACGTTCTGCAGCCCACACAAGGGCAGTGCAGGGCCTGCCTGAGCCTGGGATAGTCTGCAACACTTTGTTAGACCAGGTGTTCTTAGCTTCAGCACTACCAACATCCTGGGCTGGATAATTCTCTGTTGTGGGGGCTGCTTTGTACATTTTCATATGTTTGGGGCATCTCTGGCCACCACCCTATATGAGCCAGTAGCATCCTCCCCCACTTCCCAGATTGTAAAAGCAAACTGTCTGCAGATAGTGCCTGGTATTTCCTAGGGGACAATTGTCCCTGCGTATCAGTTGGGCCTAACTATTCAGGTTTGCCCTTGTCACAGGGTGGGGAAGACAGAATGTCATAGGCAGAGTTACCTATAGCCCCATGCTGGATACCGTTGAATCTCTCACCATCCTTCTCTGCCAGGAATAAAGTGGGTCCTCTTGCCCTTTGGCTTCCATTTGGCTTTGGGCAATGGAGAACGAGGGAGGAGACTTGAGGAAGGGAAGAGAGCGAGGTCTCTATAGGTAGTGAGGGATCCATTGGCTGCCTCTCTTATGAAAGGCCACAGCTCCCTGTCACTGCCCCTCCCTCAGCTCTACCAGGCCTGAGGTGACAACAGCTTTGTCTCCCCTCACTGTCAGAAGCCCTAGGGTGCTGTATGCCTTGGCCAATTCCTAGGCTGTCTTGACCTTCTAAACTCCTTTCAGGATCCAATTGGAATGTGCCCTCTGTTGTTGGAACTTGACTGGTCCAAATATGTCCTGTGACTTTTAAAAAGCATTTTCAGGAACAGATATTTATTTTTTCTTATGTTAGTTCATTTGACCATAGATTCAATACACTGTTTTTTTGTTTTAAAATTTTATTTATTATTTTTAGAGAGAGGGGAAGAGAGAGAGGCAGAAAGGGAGAGAAACGTCAGTGTGTGGTTGCCTTTCAACTGCCTCTAGCCACAGGCCTGGCTGGAGACCTGGTTTGCAACCTGGTTATATGCCCTGGCTGGGAATCAAACCAGCAACCCCTGGGTTCGCAGGATGGTGCCCTACCCACTGTGCCACCATCCAGGGCTATGCACTGTTTTTAGACCTGCTTATTCTGGACTAAGCATGATGCTAGGTTCTGGGGCCCCAGGCAGGGATCAAACATGGTGCTTGCCCAAAGGGAATTTATAGCCTGACAGTGGCATCAGATGTGTGGACGCTTATGATCAGAGACGGGTGCTCGGGTGCTCTGCGAGAGCTGTGACAAAGCCTCCCAGCTTCCATGCAAGGACATGTGAGGGCCTGGGGTGAGTGTGGCCCCAGGGAAAACATGCCAAATCTCCCCTAAAGAAGTCCTGTCACCCAGTGGCTCCATGAAGTCCTCAGATCCCACCAGGGCGTCCTTGGAAAGGAAGGACAGTCTGCAGGCTCCTTTCTCCAGGCCCTGAGGACTCCGTCCTGGGAGGAGCAAGCTCCCCATCTCCCAGCTGAAAGCCTTCTCCTACGGGTCCCAGAGCCATACACACCCTGGGGCCCTCCAACCCTGGGCTGCCTGACTTTCTGAATGATGTCAGGATGAGAATGTTTCACAGCAGACAAGTACCCCCCAGCATCGGCTGCCAAACAGGCTTCTGCTACCCGCCAGCCAGTCGTGTAGCAAGGTCACTATTTCCTCCCAGCAGTTTTCCGCAGAGCTGGAGTCTCCAGGACCTTGAAATAAATTAAAATATCGATTGATCCTTAATATTCTCTCAAATCTCTCAAAATCTCTGGGTCTTATATAAATCAGTGTGCCAGTTACAGGGACTTATTCAATAATCTGCAAAGTATCCTGGTAATGACTTTGGGGTTCCCTCCATGGCAGAGGTGGGCCACCTTTCCATCATGGTTGGGGCCCTGGGCACAAGAACCTATTGGGACTTTCATTTCTTATTTTAATTACTGAGTGTCTTCAGCACAGTGCCTGCGCAGCAGAAGGAAGCCATGTGCTGGAGTGAATCTGCAGGGCAGGCCCGACCAAGAACGCCGCAAACTCCGCCGTCTCTCTGCTGTCTTGCTTGCCTTCCCTGCTCTCCCTCCGCCTGTGACTCCACTGCCCTTAGCTTTCTGGCAGTGATAGTTCAAAAATTAATTTAATAGCACCTCATTTCCGCAGATTAAATAAAAAAGCAGGCTTATTAGGGAAAAACTGTCTGAAAGCTGCAAGCACATCGGCACATCTGATATTGCCCGAGGCGGCTGCCTGGATCTGGGGAGTGGACGTGGGCCGGGGAGGGGGCCAGGGAGATGGGCCACATGCCTCCTGGAACAGCACTCGCTCACTTTGTGGTAAGTTAACAAAGTGATTTCAGCTCATTAGGGACTAATAAGCTTCTCTAGGAAGCGGGTGTGCTCCTAAGGAAGCTGGAGATGCCGCTTTCTGCCAGGTCCTCCCCAGCTGGCCCCTGCTGCTTCTGAGTCCTGCATTCTGCTCTGCCTTCCTCCTAGGCTAACCTCCAGCCAGATGGATGACCAGCCATCCCTGGAACATGTTTTATTTTTTCATCATTCTACACCTGTGAATTTGTTCTCTTTCCATCTGGGATGCTTTCCTCTTCTTTCCTCCACCCACCAAATGCCTGGTCATCCTTCAAAGCCTAGTTTTAACGTGTAGTCTTATGGGGAGCTCCATGCCCCCACCACACCCTGCATTTCCCTCTGTAACTGGGAATCAAGGCAAAACTCAAAGGTATTTTCAGACATGGGTCTGGCTCTCACAGTGACCTACAAGGGGCTAGATAATCCACCTTCTACCACCTCTCAGCTCATCTCCTGCCTGCTTCACCACTCACCAGGCTCCAGTCACACTGTTGTTTTACTGTTGATCCAAATGCTGGGTATGGGCTACCCTCAGGGTGTTTGTATTTGCTGTTCCCTCTGCCTGGGATACCCTTCCCCACCACTTGTGTGTCTCACTTGCTCACTCTTTGCAGGTTTCTGTTCAAATGCCATCTGTCCATAGAGTCCTTCCCTGACCATTGTGCTTCACTTATTTTTAGAGAGAGGGGAAGGGAGGGAGAAAAATAGTGACGTGCAAGAGAAACATTGATTTTCG
This sequence comes from Noctilio leporinus, assembly GCA_004026585.1. Taxonomy (NCBI): domain Eukaryota; kingdom Metazoa; phylum Chordata; class Mammalia; order Chiroptera; family Noctilionidae; genus Noctilio; species Noctilio leporinus. Next base: position 86,506 of record PVIW01005261.1, on the reverse strand, counting down.
CCTCTCACTTGCCCCCAACTGGGACTGAACCCATGGCGAACTTTCTGTTCTCAGGCCAGCACTCAATCTGCTCAACCACACCAGCCAGGGCTCCTTCTGATAATTTATTTATATCTATATTTCAAACTAAATTTTAAGCCATACGAGGGCAAGGATGTTTGTCAGAGTTTTTCATTGCCATGCCCTGAAATTTAAACAGTGCCTGACATGCAGAAGGAAAATCTCTCTATATCTATATATGTGTATGTTATGAAATAAGTGAATGAGCGGCAAAGTTCTGTTTGTGGGAGTTGGTTTGCTATCTGGCCTATTCCCAGCCCCTGGACAGAGGGAGAGATCGCAGGCAGAGGCTGAAGGAGCTGTTCTCACAGAGTAGATGCGGCAGACACACACTTGATCTCCACACGGGCATGTGAACACAGGGTCAGGGAGTGGGGCCTTCTGCCCTCCTCTGCCAGGGGCTCAGCAGTGCTGTGCTGGGGTGGCAGGCAGCAGGCCTCAGGGTCTCCTTGGGGTACTCCACGAAGAAGGAGCAGGGAGATGGGAGCCCATGAGACCAGGCAGGAAATGGAGAATGGAGAATGCTACCCAAGCCATCACCTGGGGACCCCAGGGTTGCAGTCTGGAGTGAGCAGAGGAAGTGACAAGAGTGAAATCTGAGTTATCACTATTCCTGGAAACTTATTTCTACCCACAGGCTTGAAGAGAGGTGAATTGTAGTCTTGACTGGGTGCCTTGGGTTACAAACTGGTATTTCACACTGAGACACATGTCCTGTTCCAAGCCGCTACAGGTTTTGGTCATCATCATGAAAATCGTTCTTCAGCCAACCTCCTCAGGCCTTCTGGGAACTAGGACTAATATTCATGCTTATTCTCATCAAATAGCTGAGCAGGGAATAAGAGAACTCTCTGGTATGTCTTTGACAGGCCCAAGCAGGTGGGGCTACTGAACCTGTTAGCACAGGGTGGCTGTGGATATGTGCAGTCCATGGAGGAGCCAGCCAGCTGTAGGTGGTGCCTAATCCATCCTGCTCCCCAGACAAATAGGACATGAAGGTCCTACACATCTTACAGTGAACACATCCCCTTTCCCCCAGCATCCTTTGCTTTGGTGAACCACCCTCTCCAACTCCTGGTGGCTCCACAGGGGCTGTTCATTGTGGTGCCTCTTCCATCCCAACCCCATCCCCCGATGATGCAGTCAGTGCAGGGCTGGGCGTACAGTCCTCAGGGCCAGTCAGTCCTGGACAGTCTGCTCTTCCTTTTGGGGAGTCAGCTCTGGGACGGTGACTTGAGTCATGGAGCATGCCATCCGGTAGAATAAAATCATCACCTCAGTGGCAGCCAGGCTGGGAGAAAGAGGGAGAGGCAGAGCCTCACGGGCCCCATCTGAGCTGGGTTCTGGCTAAGCCTGCTGGTTTTGTTCTGGGCTTGTGAGGTAGTGCATCCAATAAGCCCCCTTCTGTTGCGGCTAATTTGAGCCAGGCTTGTCCCTTACAGTCCAAATGTCCTGACCAAGACAGGTCAGTTCCCTCTTCTCGGCAAACCACAGGGCCTGAGAGCTATAGGAGGAAATGGGAGAGCTGGACAATCTTCTCCCCAGAACCCTTGTCGCCTCCTCCTGCCTCCCCCTGACTCCCCTCCCCTCCCCTCCCACAGGCACCGCCCGCCAGCGGGAGGCAGCAGGCAGCTGTGAGCTGCTACTTCGGCCAGCCCTACGCTTTCCACCCGCTGCCCCGGCCTTCCAGCCAGCTCTACGGTTTTCCTTTTTATCTCACAGCTCTAAATTCTAGAGAAAAGATGTGGAGAGTCGCCATAACTTCATCCCTGACCCCCAGGAGAACACTTAGGGTTTAAGACAAAATGTCTAAATTCCTTTCTGCTTGAGGAGACGAGGGGCTAGCCTCCCATATGGGCCTCCATGGGGCTGAATCTAGAGAATGGAATCTCCCAGCAGAACAGTAGATGCTAACTAAGGTAGAGCTCAGAGCTATGCGGAAAGCTGAGGTCCAAGGGGAGGGGGATTAAGTGACTCATCTGATGAGGCCAGAAGCCATGTCAAAACTGGGGCATAGGCTCAGAACTCTGGGAACCAGGGGGTCAAGAGCAGGCATGGTGGGCACAGAGGAAGTGAAGAGGCTCTAGAACAGTCACCTGGAACAGGGGCAGTGTTTGCTGTTCGCTTTCAGAGATGCTCTGAAGTATGATCAGTGGATGGGGCAAGTTCACCTGGATGGTTGATTTCTCTGGAGATCAACTTACTCTCTTGTCCTCGCCTTGCATTTTTGCACAGGTGGGCAAAGTAGGTTTCCAGTTGTAATACAAATAAATAATACAGTAATAAATAATAATACAAGAATGAACTTTGTGCTTTGCGTACTTGTAACTGGAAACCTACTTTTGCCAATCCCTGTAGTTTCCTTGCTGTCTGTAAGCTAACGAGGATCATAATTATTAGAATTTTTTTTCTTAAGTCAGATCTGAACTTGACCATCTTCATTCATTTCCCCCTTGTTTTCTCTGTGACAACCAACATGCCTCTTATTCTACGCTTCCTTCAAGGAGACACTTTCAAAGACTTTCATTTCACTCATCCCAGGGAATGCTGTATCCCTCAGCACGGACTCAGGACTATGGAGTCCTAGCCCCTTACCTTACCAGCTGTGTGACCTTGATATGTCATCCACCCTCTGTGGGCGTTTATATCATCTTTAAGGGCTTCCCAGCTCTGCTGTACTGGGATTCTGTAAGTCTGTCTTCCTTACTGATCAATCTCTAAACCATAGGACCCATCCAGAATGCCATTCTGAAGTCTCACTGGTGAGCAGGTGTCTGCCCACAGACCCTCTTTCCCAGATGCTACAGACAATTTGGGAACTATATTTTTAAAGGCGCCACAGATGGGAGGACTAATTTGAAATGAGACTTGTTTGAAATGCTGCTTTTAGCATTTTAGCCACATCTCTTCATCTCTCATTGCATTCAGATTTTTGGATGGCAGCCCAAAATAGCCCATGATCTTCCCAATTGCTCAACAAAGTGTCCTGGAGAAGAGCCTCAGATCTCTATGGCACTGCCACCCCACAATTCTTGTTCTAGTCCATTGCAGGGCTATTTGGATCCCATATGATCAATGTTATGGCCTTTTAAACAGCCTTCGTGATCTGCATAAATGTGGGCAGATCTGCTTTATCATCATGCCCTGGGGGTCTATAACTGGTTCTATTATCTTCCCTACCAGATTGGTCTGTAACCTTAATCTAGCTTCTTGGCTCTGATGCGTTCATTTTCATACGTCATCTTTTTATCCACACAGTAATGCTCTTCCTGCCTCTGTATTGTTATTTTCCTTGCCTGGAAACCATCTCTTTTCCCATATGTCCCCAGAATTGGGGCTATTTATAACTTTAACAAAACTGACCCTGGCTTGTCCCAGGGGCTGGTCTTGTCCTTGCAGCAGCATAGCAGTTGGAGCCTCAGGTTGGAGGATGGTGAGGGAGTTGGGAGGCAGGCCAGGAAGCAGGCACGGACAACACGGGCATCGGAATAAATGGAGTCAAGTTAGGGAACTGGGAGTTGGGAGTTGAATAGGGAAAGTCACAGGTGAGAGCTGAATCCAGAAGTTGGGGATCCAAACCCGGGTAGCTAAACCGATCAGTAAAGCAGATAGACATTATCTGGAGTCCAGGCAACATGACAGCCCAGGGCCCAGAGAAACTCCTGCTGGAGGTCTTGCATGAAACTTGGGAGCTAGACAGTCTGAGTTTAAATCCTGGCTATGGTCTTACAGCTGAATGACTTGGAGCAAGTTATTTAACTTTTCTATGCCTCAGTATCCCCATCTGTAAGTTTCCCCATCTATAACAGTAACCTCCTCATAGAGTGGTTTAAGTTAAAACTTGTGAAGTTCCTAGAAGTGGTACTTGGCCCACAGTGGCATTGAATTAAGCTATTACATTGAACTTTTAAAAGAAAATAAAGAAACTAGATCACTTTGCAGGTGGAGAATTCTGCCCCAAGGGTATGTTACAGTCTTGGATCAGCTTCCGATGCTATTGTGGGTGTCTGTCTCCCACCTAGGGAAGGTGTGGCCTTGGTTAGCCTGGTGCTCCAGTCCCAGGTCTTGCTGTCTCCTTATGTTTATTGGTTGGATAATTGGACAACTATCCCTTTTTTATTTCTAAGTTCTACTGGAGATGTGGGAACAAACACAGCGTATTTCTGAACTAACCAGAATGTGAGCTTTGGCACTAGTCAGTCCTGGGTTCAAATCCCCATTCTTCTATTCACTTGTCACATGACATGCTGCCTGATTTAACCTGTTTGAGTCTTGGTTTCTTCATCTACACAATGGAAGTACCAACATCTAACCTCACATAAAATGAATTTGAGGTTCCAGATAAAGTGTGTAAAGCACATGACTTGGAGGGGTATCCACTTCCAAGCCCACTCCTATGGAGGTTGGCAGTATTCAGTTCCCCAAGGCATGGTGGACTGGGGGCTGTCAGCTGGCTATGTGGGGGAGACCACCCTCAGTCCTTGAATGTGGGTCTCTCGCAACATGGCAGCTGGCTCCCTCAGATCAAGAGAGACAGCGCTGGCTGGTAGCACAGTGGGTAAGGTGCCGGCCTGTGAACCCAATGGTCGCAGGTTCGATTCCCCAGCCAGGGCACATAACCAGGTTGCAAGCCAGGTCTCCTGTCAGATCTGTGGCTGGAGGCAGGTGAAAAGCAACCATACATTGATGTCTCTCTCCCTCTCTGCCTCTCTCCCTCCCCCTCTTTCTAAAAATAATGAAATAAAATCTTAAAAAAAAAAAAAAAAAAAAGAGAGACAGCAACAGAGACTGAGCAAGATGGAAGCCAGAGTCCTTTTGTAACCTAAAATCAGAAATGATATCCCATGACTATGCATGAGCAACCCACACCCAAGGGGAGGGGTTACATAAGGGTATGAACACCAGAAAGTAGGCATCACCGGGATTGTCTTGGAGGCAGCCTACCTCGCTCTGAAACTGCCTCTCCTGGACACAAGTCCCCAGCCCTCCTCCCCTCTTCACAGGCCCCATGAGCCACAGCCTCTGAGTCATTTTTCACTTTACCAACCTCCCACCCTCAAACAGAGCCAAACCCCACATGCATCAAGGTTGCCTATCTTTAAGCGAGATATTTTCCTTAATTGGGGTTCTTAATATTGTAATTCCCATTTTTTCACTTGAAGATTTCTTCTTTTTCTCTTCTGTAGTTTTCTAAAGTTCTTTTAACAGAGAAGGGGCCGCTTTCTCTTCCACCCATCCTCCAAGAATTGTAGTACCAAACTCTGTCTTAAGCCCGTGTTTCACTATAGGATAGTTGAAATCTTCCTTCACCTTGCCTTGGGAAAACTTCTAATTTCAGGAAACCATCTTTGGCATGGCTCAGGTGGCAAGGTATGTTTGCTTCTATGGGGGTGATTAGCCCTGCATTTTATGCCACAGCTGAGGCACATCTGTTTCGGGCTTACTGATTCCTTCTGTCAGGACTCATGGTGGGCTCTCTTATGTCAGGCTTTCAGTAACAAGTTGAAAATGAAACAGAGAAGAAATGCTGAGATGGGAAAGCTGATAGCAAAGCGAGACCAGCCCTGAGAGGAGGCAGAGAACTGTGGGATGGAGGCAGTCATTCATTAGTCTTGGGGCTCAGCTAGCTCTCTGTGCTACAACACTAAATCTAAGCCAGAGGTCTCAGCATTCCAACAAAGTTCGAAGCAGCAGTAAAATCAGCAGCTGGAATCATCCTGGAGACTTAATCAAGTACTGAGAGGTGGGCACTAGTATTAATGGAGACTCGAGGCTCAGAGAGGTATAGCAGTTTGCTCAGGGCCACACAGCTTTGAAGTGGCACCATATTCCCCATACCCCTTCCTTCAGGTTGGGTCCAGAGCCCTGGTCCTGGGAGGGGAATCAAAAAGTCCAAGTCTTTCATTGCACAGGAATGAAAACAGGCCCAGCCAGGAAAGGGACTTGCACAACGTCACATAGAGAGGCAATGACGCAGAGTTCCCTTGTATAGGCACACTATTTCTACTACAATGCATGGCGTTTTGCTTAAACAGACTGCATCCAATCCAACCACCTTTCCCGAGCTCCTGCTTCTGCCCCTGGTGTTCCTATTTCAGTGCTCCCAGCCTTCTCATCACCATGGATACCTTTTGTGTCATTTTCTCCCTTGAACTCCAGGCTTTGGAAAATCCTATCTACCACGTACTCTTCACTTGCAGATAATAAATTTACTTTCACAGTTTTATTCATTAAAATCAGGTATAACTGCCAATCAGAGCTACTTTTTAAAAAATTGATGTTCTATTACGGTTGTCCCAGTTTTTCCCCTATTGCACTTCATTGCCCGCCCCCGATCCCACAGCCAACCCCCTACCCCTTGTTCATGTCCATGGGTCATTTACACTCGTTCTTTGACTAGCCCGTTGCCCTTCTTTCCTCCCTTTTCACCCTCTCTCCTCCCCTCTGGCCTCTGTCAGTCCGATCCATAAGTGACTGCATAGTTGGTATAAATATGGAGTTGCTATCAATTAAAACTTGCAGCTTCATTTAGTTTCATTTGGGGGGAATGTTACTGAGAAAAAACATGCAGTTTCAATGTTTTTGAAAATAGCACATAGGGCTCTATGACTGCGGAAGTAACACAGGACCCTGTTGCCCCTGCTTCACCACGAAGCTCCCTGAGCTCCCTGCTACGAGCATCCTAAGGGCAACAGTTCCTCCCCTTTCCTGGGCTCCAGGGTCCCATGGGAGCCTTGTGGGTAGGGACGGATGCCTTCTCATTTAAGGGGAACCAGGCAGGCCTCTGCCCTGTGATCCCACTTTCACTGTTCACCTTTCCACCATTAGAGCTTCATTCTTTAGATGAAACAAATACACTTGGGAAGGCTGTCAAGTGAGCACAGTTTTAACTATAATTAGCAATTTACTCATTATCAGCTAAGCCTTTTGCATAGTTTCCTGACAGCTCCTCAAACCAGGTGATAGGGGGTCTCAGCGAAGCGTCTGGGAGGTAGTGAGGACCCAAGGTGGCCTGGGAATGGCTCCCAGTCCTTGAGGTCCTGTGTCTGTGGACAGGATGAATCCCTAACAAAGGGGTGGGCAACCAGCTGAGCTGCTGCACCCCAGCTCAGCATACCACCCCCAGCCCAGACATGCTGACTTCACAGAGCTCCTTCAGCTGGAGTCAGGGCCTGGGTGTGAGGCAGAGACACTGGGCTTTCCAAAACCACACCTGCTTCTTCTTCTTGTGTTGGCCACAGGACACACAGCTTTCAGTTTTCATGACAGCCTAAAAGTTTATCCAGCTTGCCTGCAAGATGCTGTTGGCAGGAGTGCAGGCCTGGGGCTATGCCCAAACAAGGGCAGAAAGGTTGTCACCATAGAGATGAGGGGGAGATAGAGGTGCCCAGAGAGCCTGACTCGGCCTCCCCAACACTCCTGTGTACTGAGGCCCTCTTCCTGCCCAGTTCTCTGCAGACTATCTGCTGCTCTGCCCATACTCACCTGAGGTCTTCACAATAGACCTGGGACATGATGAGGAGCCCAGACCTCACAGGAGGGAGGCCATGGCCCATGGAGCTGATCTCTCATTCTCTACGTAAGAATAAGATAAAATGGGCCATGACCCTGCTCCGAGGCACCTTCTGTGAGGGACTGCACATGGTCTGCTGGAAACCTGATTACCATTTTTTTTTTTCTGATAGAAAAAGGTAGGATATGCAGATAAATGTTGCCTTCTTGGGTAACTATATCTACTATATAAATGTATATTTAAAAATAAATGCATTTTAGTTATTTAATCTTTATTAAAGGAATCATAAAAGATATGTATTAAATTTTAATAAAATTTAAAATACTTTTAAGGTTTTAATTTAATGATAGGGCCTGGGGAACCTAACTGAAGATTCAGGTTGAAAAAACCAATGGAACTGTTGAGTCCCTGAAAGTACACAAATAGGTAAATAATGAGTTAAAAAATCTTTGCCTTTTAACAAATACTGCAGAAAAGCACCAGTTTATTTCTAGAGAGTCTGATCAGAGATGTCCAATTGTTTAATAAGAGGTAGCATATTATAGGAAGAAAACATCAATAACTAAAAAATAATAGTAATAAATAAAACAAACCTTGTAGGAATAAAAGCTGATCCAAACTGAATTGTCTAGAAGCCATCAGACTGAGCTTATTACATGCATTTTTCAGTAATTTGAAATGAGGTCAGGCTTCAGTGGGCCCAGAGACCTGGTTTGAGGGCTCTATCAACACCTGTCAAGCGTGAATCCTGGGCCTTTACACCTCTAATTGTCTGGGTTTCTTCCAGTCCCAAAGGCAGTAATTCACATGTCTCTTTGACTTCCCGATTTCCAGAAGGTCAAGCAACACATCTCTTTTCATGCCTGGAACTTGAAATTCGCTTCAACAGACTCTTTTTTTCCCTTTTCTTTAAAGTCCTAAAAAATACTGCTCCTGGGCAGGCAGTGAGCCTGTGCCATCCTTCAAACCCATCTGTGGGGCCACAGGCAAGGTGGGAGATGCAGGAGCAATGGTCACCTCTGACGTGTGGAGGAGGACTGCCCTTGGTGCAGGCACTAGGTGACTGGGGGCCTGGGATCAGAGGGTCCCAGAGAAACAATTCTCAAGTCTTTCGCTCTACAGCTTCTGTCAATTCAAGCTACAGCATTAAAGTTGCTAAAATAGGTCAGAAAGGGCCTTCCTTCTCTTAAAACCTCAAAATTGTTTCCCAGACATCTCCATGTTTAACCCTACTGGCTGTAGGCAGTGTCCTCAGATGACTCTCACAAATAGTTCAAACTTATTCTTTCCCCAATAACAATGTTGTGTGTGTGAATTTGTGCTGATTGACAGCAATCTTGCTGTCCTGGCCACAGCTGATTGGACCAAGCCCCTTGGTGTAGGACAAGGAAAAAGCCACCCACACCAAGCAGTATTGGCATAAAACCCCTTAAGGATCCCCATTAGTATGACCACCAGGAATACTATTTATTAGACAGGGATGAGCCAACTCAATCAAACCTTCGGTTTGGGAAAGAATCAATTCAAGGTAAACACAATGGAATGGCAGTCACTTGAATTCCAGTTGCTCCCCAAATAGTAATGAGCTACAGTTCTGGTTCTCCGGGAGAGGCATGTAGAGATAGAATGATGGCATCTCGTGGTTCCTGGCTGTATTAGTTTCCTATGGCTGCTGTAACAAATCAGCACGAACTTGGTGGCTTAAAACCACACAAACTTTCTCTCTTAAGAGTTTGGGAGTTCAGGAGTCTAAAATTAAAATGTAGGGCTGTTGTGTTCCTTCTGGAGTCTTGCGTAGAGAATCCATTTCCCTCCATTATTTTTTGGCTTGTAGAGGCTGCTTGACTTCCCTTAGCTTGTGACCTGTTTCTCAAATCACTACAATCTCTTGTTTCTGTTGTCGCTTCTCCCACAGTGTCTTTGACCCTTCTGCCTCCCTCTTACAAGCACTCTTGTGATTACATTGGCCCACCTAGATAACCCAGCATAATTGCCCCATCTCAAGACCCTTAACTTATTCACATCTGCAAGTCTATTTTGCCATATAGGGTAAACACATTCATTAATTAACAGGATTCTAGCATTAGGAGGTGGGTGTCTTTGGAGGACCATTATTCAGGTCTACCATACCTGCTTTCCTATGTATTTTTCCAACAAGTTTGCAACTCTGATAGTAATGATCTCTACAATTCCATACTACTTGGGCTTCAACAGCTGCCCTGCTCACATCCTCTGGAAGGGGCAGAGCAAGTATCACATGATTCCACCCTCCTTGGTGTGGCAATATTTGGTGAATAGCTGGTGTAGTTTTGGTAATGACTTATTGGCCCATCGGTTTGCTTTTTATCAATCAGTGATTCAGTGCTGAAGAATTTGGATGAAATTGCACAGGCACTGTAGCCAGTTGATGGTAGTTTCTTTACACTAAAAAAAATAACAATAATTAGAAGCCCTGGCTGGTGGCTCAGTGGATAGGTGCTGGCCTGTGAACCCAAAGGTCACTGGTTCGATTCCCAATCAGGGCACTTTATAACCAGGTTGCAAGCCAGGCCTCCAGCCAGGTCCGTAGCTGGAGGCAGGTGAAAGGCAACCATAAATTGATGTTTCTCTCCCTTTCTTTCTCCCTCTCTGCCCTTCTCTCTAAAAATAATGGGAAAAGAATCTAAAAAATAATATTAAAAAATAATAATTTGAGTCAAGCTTGACAGCTGCCGTGGAGGGCCAAATACAGTCTGTATAAGCAGAGGAAGCTGGTTAAGGAGAAAGAGACTCAGAGAGACCATGTGGCTTAGAGAGACTGAGATATTCCCTAGCGCAGACCCTGTGGGACCTGCCTGTGCCTCCTATGCTGTTGTCTAGTCCAAGTTTTCTCTGTGTCACTGCAATAAACCACATCTCTGTCCTTGAGCCAGTTGGAGTGACGCTTAATTTGTTGCAACAGAAATAGTTCCAAACAGAACAGTCTTTCTTTTTCCCTTTGGCCCTTTAGAAAAGTGACTTACACAAACTTTTAAACCAAAGACCCTATGTTCAGGAGGGGCCATTGGAAGTGTCAATAAGAACAATGAGGAGCAGGTGGGGTATTTCTCTTTGTGGTTCCCTCATGTCTGAGGTGCCTCAGCTCCTGCCTTTGGGGGGCTTCACCTCTCACAACTAGAACAATTGAAGCCCTAAGGACAGATCTCCAACCCTAATCAGGACAAGGAGTTCCGACAATTTTCTCAGGCTTGCTGAGAATAAAAACCCTACTTCCACATTCCTACCCTCACCATATTATCTCAGTCCATAGGTCGAGCCTTCTGCCTCCATTTCCCTGTGTTGAGCTTTCGTCTTTCACTCTCAACTTCCCCTGCCCCACCCTCGTCTCCAGGGTCTCTGCCACTTGCTTTACTCCTAAACATTGGTTGGCTCTGTGCTTGACTGAGCCATCACTCAGAATCTCAGTGCAGAAGTGCCTTCTGCTGTTCCAGCCCACCCACCAGGCCCTGGATGCCATGCCTGCTTTTGCCATGTCCTCTGAACACCCCAACCTGCATCTTCCAAGCCCCTCGGGGGCTCCTTCGTGTCATGCCCTGTTCTGCCAAATCAGGGCTTCCTCTTGTTCCCCATTAGTAGGTGTGCGTGAAAACCCTCCACCTCTTGCTCCTTGCCACATCTTACCTGCCTCAGGTGGATGGCTTCATAAAACTCGAGGGAATCCCACTAATGACTTGATTTTTGTTCATCAGCAGGCATTTTGTGCCACGAAGTATTAATGGGGTCTCAGCTGCCACTTGTGCCTTAGCTGTCTGTTGAACAAAAATGAAAAAAAACCCTGAAGTTGCTGGGAAGCCAGCTGGTGATTTAATTTTTCCTACCTCTGGGGAAATTGCCAAATTAATTGAAAACCAGACCTCTCAATTCTGCTGCAGTGTGGGAGTGGTTGCCCCAGGAACACAGATCCATGGACTCAGCTGGGAGGTTTCACATGCCGTGTCCTGTGGTACAGGGCCACCGGGGGTCCTGAGACAATCATTGCTAGGCCCCTGATGCACGCGACCTGGGGCCCATCCCTGGGGAATCCTCTGCTCCCTAGTCACACTGCCAGAGGCTGCTCTCCAGCATTATTCCCTCCCCCTGTGACTTTGGTTATTTCTTAACTCGAGCGGGATGCCAGACACGACCAGGGTGTGTAGACAGGAACCCAACCTGCAACACATTGGTTTCCTAAGACCTGAGCGTAGAGCTGAGAGTCCTGCTGTTGGCAGCGTTTCCCAACTTTCTTTGGTTGTGGAACCCTTGGGTGTTAGGGCACTGATTAACATCTCCCTCTAGCAGCAGTGTTCAGTGGAACACATTAGGAAAATGTTATTCTATTCTAAGATTTATTGCCCTGTATTGCAATGATTTATTTGCACGGCTGCTTTCCCTGCCAGGCAGTGTTTTCCTAAAGGGCAACAAATGCATCTTATTCATCTTTTAATCTCCAGCACCTAGCATGGGTACTTCTTCTTAGTGTTGGCCCCCTAAACTGTGCTTGTCAAGGTCATGAACAACCTCCATCTCTGTTCTCAGTTTATTCCAATTCCCAGTAACATTTTGGCACTCCTTCCTCCTTCCAACACCTCCTTCTCCTGGACCTGTGACCCCACAGTTTCCGGGTTTCTTTCTGCAACACCAGCAACTCCTTGGTGGTTCCCCGGCTGAATCTTTCTCCCCACCCGTTACCTAAATATAGAAGCGCCTAGGGCTCCGTCCTGGGACAGCTTCTCTGCTCCCGCCACAGTCTTTCCCCAGGTGTCCTCAAGCAGAACCACAGCATAAAACACTTCTTATGCGTTGATGATGATCATGCTTGGGTCTCTAGATGTGACTTTTCTCTTGAGTCCTGGATTCATACCTAGCTGCCTGTTTGACATCTCCCCTTAGATGTCAATATTTAACAAGTCCAAACTCTTGCTTTTACCCAGCAAACCTGTTCATTGTGTGATCCTTCCTATATTAGTAAATAGCGCCAACATCCACTCAGCTGCTCATGTCCTGAAAGCCATCCCCTTTCTTTTCCTTTCAGTCCTTTAGGAGGTTCTACCAGTACTGCCTCTGGGGTGTGTACATTATTGTTTAGCAAATGTTCACTCCGCTCCCACCTTTCTTTGTATAGTGTACCCTCCACTGAGATTGGACTTGGTTAGGTGAGTTGCTTTGGCCATTGGGTTGCTAGCAAATGTGTCCGCAGCTGAGACCCTAACTGCGTTTGTAAAGTGTGGTTTGGCACTTACATCCTGTTGGTTATCAATATATTACCTGTCAGTTCCAAACTTACTGTTTGTTGCCTGAATTATGAGAAGGGATATGAGCCCTTCACCATCTTTCTGTTTTGTCCGCTGGCCTCAGTAGAGGGCGCTGGATGTGCCCGACTCCCTCTGCACACCTGCCCTGCCCGGAGGGTGTCCAGGCTTGCCCCGTGACAGTGGAGCTGTGCTGGCTTAAGAGCCCAGGAAACTTGCCTGCCATCATATTTCTCTAGAACTAGTCTCAGAGCCTCTTGATTGGTTCTCTTCCTTCCAGTCTTACTACTCTGCAGTATATCTTTATCCCAACTGATTAATGATGCCTCAGACTAATTTATCCTATTCTAGCATATTGATTCATTTATTTATTTGATTTTGGGCCCTTACACATCAGAATTATAATGTCTTTTAAAGTTATCAGCTATTCTTTCCTGTTCACGCTTGCAAATAAACTTTAGAATTATTTGTCATGTTCTAAAAACCTCCAATATTAGGCCCCAGCTGGTGGCACAGTGGATAAGGTGCTGGCCTGTGAACCCAAAGGTCGCTGGTTCGATTCCCCAGCCAGGATACAAGCCAGGTCTCCAGCCAGGTCCATGGCTGGAGGCAGATGAAAGGCAACCATACATTGATGTCTCTCTCCCTCTCTGCCTCTCTCCCTTCTATTTCCTCTAAAAATAATAAATAAAACAGTTTTTAGAAAAACCTCCAATATTATAAATTAATTAGGAAAAACTAACGACTTTACATTTTCATTTATTTATTTTAGAGAAAGAGGCAAGGAGGGAGAGGAGAGAAACATCAATGCAAGAGAGAAACATTGATTCATTGTCTTCTGTACACACCCCGACCAGGGACTGAACCCACAACCCAGGCATGTGCCTTGACCAAAAATCAAACCAGTGACCTTTCAGTGTGTGGGACAATGCCTAATCAACTGAGCCACACTAGCTAGGGTGAAAAGATGAACAACTTTAAACTATTGAGTTTTTCCATCTAAGAAATTGGCATATATTTAGTCACCTTTTTTTCTTATCTCCAGTAAAACTTTCTGATTTTCATTACATAGGTCCTGCACTTTCTCACTTTCTTTGTTAAGATTAGTTGGAGGCCTAATTATCAGAGAAATGCAAATTAAAGCCACAATGACGTATCACTTCACACATGTCAGAATGGTGGTTATCGAAAAATCCACAAATGGCAAATGTTGGCAAGGATATGGAGAAAAGGGAACCCTCATACGCTGTTGGCAGGAATGCCGATTTGTGCAGCCACTGTGGGAAACAGTATGAAGCATCCTTAAAAAAACTAAAAACAAAATTGCAATAATGCAGTGACTCCAATTCTGGCTATTTATTCAAAGAAACCCAATCCACTACTTTGAATAAATATATGCACCCTTATGCTCATTGTAGCATTATTTACCATAGCCAAGATATGGAAGCAACCTGAGTGCTTCCATATACAATGGAATATTACTTGGCCACAGAAAAGAGTTAAATTTTACCACTTGTGAAAGCATGGATGGACCTAAAGAGTAAGAATTATGTTCAGTGAAATAAGTCAGACAGAGATTTCACATATGTACAGAATCTCAAGAACAAAATAAAACACATAAAATTGAAACAGACTCATAGAGAACAGACTGGTGGTCACCAGAGGAGAGAGGGGTTGGGGAAGTAGGTGAAAGAGGTAAAAGGATTAAGAAATATAGACTGGTAGTTACAAAATAGTTATAAGGATGTAAAGCACAGAGATCATAGTCAATAATATTGTAATAACTGTGTATGGTGTGCCAGGTGGGTAATGGAAATATTGAGGGGAACACTTTGTAAAGTATATGATTCTCTAACCGCTATGCTATACACCTGAAACCAATATAAAATAATATTGAAAGTAAACTGTAATTGAAAAATAAAAAAATAAACATACCACAAAAAATGATTAGTTGTGGATATTTATGTCTTTTGTGCACAGGATTCTTTTTTTCCTGTTATACCCTTTAAATGATTACAGCTGTTATATAGAGAAGTTATTAGTTTTTGCATGTTTATCCTGTAATGAATCATTTTATTGAATTCTTCTTATTAATTCTATGTGTTTTCAATGGATTCTCTTGAGGTTTGGGGGTATAAAATCACACTGTAAATAATGATGACTTCTCTCTTCCAATAATTTTATCTGTTATGTTTCTACTTTATTGTGCTAACCAGAACTTCTAGAACTATGTTATATAAAAATACTATTCTGTTGCTGTGGCTGGTGGCACAGTGGATAAGGCACTGGCCTGTGAACCCAAAGGTCACTGGTTCGATTACCAGCCAGGGCACATAACCAGGTTGCAAGCCAGGTCTCCAGCCAGGTCCATAGCTGGAGGCAGGTGAAAGGCAACCATACATTGATGTCTCTTTCCCTCTCTGCTTTTCTTTCTTCTTCTCTCTCTAAAAATAATAAAATAAAATAAAATAAAAAATTTTAAAAATACTATTCTGGAAAATTTTTATGTTTATATACAAAAAATGAACTCCCCTTTTACTCATTGTACAAAATTTAATTGAAATGAATCATTGACTCAAATGTAAAAACTAAGACTATAACAATTTTTAGAAGCAAGCATAAGAGAAAAAATTATTTGTGTTCTTGGGTTAAGTATTAATTTTCTGGGCAAGACACAAAGCATGACTCATGAAGGAAAAACAAACAAATTGAACTTTATCAAAATCAAACTTGCTTTATGAAAGACACTCTTTCATTTTATTTCTTTTTACTTTATTTTATATTATTTATACTATTACAGTTGTCCCAACTTTTTCCTCCTTGTCCCTCCTCCATCCACCCCACCCCTCGCTCCCATAGTTAATCCCTGCTCCAGTGTCCATTTCCATGAGTCATTCGTACATGTTTTTTGACTAATCACTTCCCCTTCCTTCCCTTCTTCCTTCAGACACCTTTAAGAAAATGAAAAGACAAACGACAAGGAGAAAATATTTGCAACACACAAATCTGCTGAAAACTCGTATTCAAAATATAGAAGAAATCTTAATAAGAAGAAAATAACTAAATACAAAATTAAATGAACAGTTTAAAAGGATGTCTCACCAGAAAAGATATGTTGGTGGCAAATCGACACATGAAAATATGCTCAACATCATCACTTATCAGAGAAGTAAAAAGTAAAATCAAACCAAACCAAGATATTGCCTACCGTACATCTTACTAAACAGCTAAAATTAAAAGACTGATAATACCAAGTGCTGGTGAGAATGAGGAGAAACTGCAAGTCTAGTAGAGCATTAGTGGGAGGCGAAACGGAACAGCACTTTGAATAATAGTTTGGCAGTTTCTTATAAAGTTAAATATGTAAAGTGACCCAGTGTTCCTGCTCTCAAATATTTACCCAATGCAAATAAACATACATGTTTACATAAAAACGTTTACAAAAATGTTTATAATAATCTGAAACTGAAAACAGCCCCAAGGTCATTGAATAGGTAAACAATTTTTGGTACATTTATACAATGGACTAGGGCTTATGCAACAATATGGAAGAATCTCAAAAGCCATACACTAAGTGAAAGAAGAAAGGCTACTGTTTGATTTTGTTACACCACTTTCCAGAGGAGGCCAGAGTCTGGGAAGGAAATCAGATCAATGGTTGCCAGGGCTGGGGTAGGGGGGAGAGTTCAATTTAAAGGAGCTTGAGGGAACTTTCTGGGGGTGATGGAACTAGTTTACACATATTTGAATGCCACGCTGCTTAAATGACTATGCATACTTGCTAAAACCCCTCAAAGTATATACTTTATATATATACTTTGGTATATATATAAGGATGCATTTCTGTATATGCAAGTTATAGTTCAACAAACCTTTTTTTAAAAAGACATGGATACATAGACAAAAAATACATATAATCATGGTCTTAGCTGTAATCCTTGTGTTGTTCTTTGTTTTAATAGGAATATCATTTATGATATATAATTTTTGTCACAGGTTTTTAAAAAAATAAAGAAGATATGTTCTTTTTTATGTCTTTTGTATCATTAAGATTTCTTAGCTACCAATAACAGAAGTTGATTCTGGGTGATTAAAGCAGAAAAGGAATTTATGGACAGGATCCTGGACAACCCAAAGGATCACCAGAAGGCCAGGAGCAAAGGGAGCCTGGGCAGCTTGTGCCAAGCTCAGATCTCGACATAGAACAGGGAGGAATGGCTGGGGCCATGTTGGGGTGTGAGGCCCCTCAGCTAGAAAGGCCCCTCAGCCAGCGGCTGGAGTCTGGGTACAGTGACTTGTGCTGCTGTCACTGCTGTCCCTGCAAACTGATGTTGCTGCTATTGCTGGAACCACTTAAAAATTTCTCCACTCTCGAAAAAGCTGAAATTAAAAAATAAAAAAGAATTTCTGCTGCCTGTCTTTGCATCACCACCGGAACTTGGGCCAAATGCCTCACTGTTGTTGCAAGGGTGGGACCCGAGCCCAGAACAGGGAACATCTGTTTTCTCCATGTCTATAGAGGGAGGTCATTCCAGCGCCTGCCAAAACTCTGACAGTGAGGGACTTCCCAAACCTAGGGAGGGAGTTCGGCTGTGTGGTGCCCTCCCACTACAACCTCCCACAAATGTCCAGTTGTACATCTATTCCTAGTAGTTTAGAGAATGTTTCCCTTAGGAGTCGATATTGAGTCTTCATGAATGATTTTTCTGTTCCTATTGAGATAGTCATATGGTTTCTCTTATTTGACCCATCAATGTTCTATAAACAGATTTACCCATTTTAAAACAGATTCACATTCTTTGGGTAAACCCTACTTGTTTGTGGTCAAGATTATTTTTTAAGATTTTATTTATTATTTTTAGAGAGAGGAGAAAGGAGGGAGGCAGAGAGGGAGAGAAACATCAATGTATGTTTGCCTTTCACCTGCCTCCCGCTGGGGACCTGGCTGGAGACCTGGCTTGCAACCTGGTTATGTGCCCTGGCTGGGGAATTGAACCAGCGACCTTTGGGTTCACTGGTCAGTGCCTATCCACTGAGCCACCAGCCAGGGCAAGATTCTTTTAATATGCTGTTAAATTCATTTTGGTGGCATTTTATCTAGAATTTTCACCTGTGTTCGAGTGAGATTGGTCTTGTTTTTTGTTTGTTTGTTTGTTTGTTTTCTCATTATGCTGTCTCTCTTTTTACTTCACGGCATTCTGGACTTTTCCTCTTAGGGATTCCATGCTCCCTGTTTGGGACTGAGCCCTGAGATCTTTTTCACTAAACACACACTTTGTGACAGCCCACATGGTTCATCAAGTATTAGGAAATGATGGGGATGGACATAGATATGATGGACAAGTCCAGATGCTGGAGGCGCCACTTTAATTAATCTGAGAGCTGACCATGTGCCAACTGCTTGATTATCTAAGCTTCAGCTTAAATAAGCTTCTCTGCGGGTATATCTGAAAATGGAGACTGCAGAGGAGCTCTGAAAGGCCATCTCATCTACCTGTTTTATGATCGCAAAGAGGAAGCCCAGAGAATGGAAGAGACCCCCTCCAAAGGAGGGGTTTTCCCTGACTTTCCTAGCTTTGCTCTTTCTGCTTCTTCAGAGATAGGGTAGCCAAAAAAAAATCAAGTAGACCCTGGGGAAACATTTTCATCAGCAATGACAGACAAGCTAAAATTCTTAACACAGTTAGTATCGATATGCTACATAGTTAGGATCTAGACCCTTCTTCTAGATACCTGGGCCCTGGGAGATGATACTGACCTGTGCCAGCCTACCCACCCCTCACTAGTCCTGTCTAAAAATAAGTCTAAGGAGCATCAGGTATAGCCAGGTGTTAAGTCAAGGGTTTGGGGTCAGGCCCCTTGGATTCAAACCCTGCGTCTATCACATAGTAGCTGCGAGATCTGGGATTCCGAAGCCTTAGTTCCTCATCTGCAAAATGGGATAATGAGAGACCTTAAGGTTCAACCGACCCTGGGCTCAGAGAGCAAGTCCTCAGCTGTTTCTGTAAGGAGCCTGCTGTGTGCCACTCCCATGTGTGACTCCTTATGTGGTGACAGAAAGCCCACATCATACCCTGTACCCACACCCTCCAGACTGCTCCAGAAAAGGGAACGTTTATTTTGAGAAACTTGCTAGACTCTGGGGATAGGATGGTGAGCAAACAGGTGATGTTTCTACCCTGAGGGAGCTTGAGGCCTAGAGCAGAAGGCAGGCGAATCCACTCTGCTGTGGAAGGAAGAAAGGAAGGAACAGGGACTATGAGAGCACTTGACCTGACGGGGTGGGGGGAGGTGAGATGCCCTCCGGGGATGACTTCCCTGAGGAAGGATGCTTGGATTGATGCGCTGTGATGACTAGTGACATTTCTGGGTGCCCACAATGTGCTTGGCACTAAGCGCTGTACAGGCACCGTGTCATTTGCTCCTGCAGCTGCAGGTACTACTGTTGTCTCCTTTTTATAGATGAGGATACTGAGATGTGGCAGGCTTTTGTAAATCACTCAAAGCTACACAGTTAAAAAAAAAAAAATGGAGCCGGGGATGGGAAGCCTGACCTTCTGTCTGCAGGTACAGCACATGCAACCACTATCCCCAGCCAATGATAATAAGTAGGCAAAGGTTGGGGGATGACAGCTGGGCAGCCTGGGAGGCACTGAGGTGGGGGGACAGTGTTTGGAGCAGGTGGGGAGGCATGGGGCACAGCCAAGGGTAAGTGGAGGCCAAAGACTTGTAGGGGCTCAGAAACCTCACCGAGAATTTTATTCTTCATCTGGAGCACAGTAAGTAAGAAGACGCTGAGGGAATTTAAGGACAGAAAAGACATAATCAGAATTGTATTTCTTAAAAGACCATTTTGTTCGCAGAATGGAGAACAGATGGGAAGGGGGCAGGTGTAGATGTGAGGAGACTAATTTAGAGGCCACTTCTGGGCCCCACAGGAAGGATGGTGGCAGCTTGAAGGAGGGGGACAGTGACGGAAGAGACAAGTCGGAGGGAGGACTGAAATGTTCCCTAAGATGTGAAATTGACAGTGTTCGGTGAAAAGGGGGCTGTAGGGAGGGAGGTGTTAAGGAGATTCCCCAGATTCTTGCCTACATGCCTGGAAAGAGTGGGGCCATTCACTGAGATGGAAGATGCTGGAAGAATGCACCTATTTTCTGCATTTGTCCACACTGTATGTCTGTATGACTCAGATTCTAAAAGCAATTTTACTTGGAGGAGGTTTAAGACTAGCTGTGCTAAAGGGGATGGTTGATACCCCTGGGAAATGACAGAATGTCAGCTGGTCTTTCATGCTACTTACAGACTTCGCACTGACACTTAGCGCCTTGGAGGATGGCACCACACCCACCACCAGCTGGATGTAAAAGGAATAAGGTTTTGGCAGCCTTTCTGGAGCCTCAGCCCAAGCCCCCTTAGCAAGAATTTGATACTGCCTGCTAGACTTCCACATTCTCCAGGACCCAGGTTCTGCTAGGGAAGCCAGAGCATGGGAATGTTCGTGTAACAAGATATAGCAGGCAGGATGAAGTTGAACAGAAAATCCCAAGGAAGGAAACCACAGGAAGGTCCATCTCCAGCCACTGAAGCTAAAGTCAGGCAGATTCTAGGCCCCCGTCCTAGAGGGTCTGTGTACCAGGCACCAAGGCTACCTAATTTGAGGGACTCAGTGCAAAATAAAAATGTGGGGCCCCTTGTTCAAATTATTAAGAATTTCCAGACAGCTGTGGCAGAACAGTAAAGCAAGCCCTGAGCCTTTCTGAGCCTTTCTGAGCGCAGGGCCCTAGTGACGGCACAGGCTGTATATGCAGCTTTGGGGTGGGGAGGAATCAAGGATCAAGTCCAGCCCTGTTTCCTGGGTAAGTCCTAAGACAGTGCAGCTCAGCTCTGCTGTGAATGAGCATCACCAGGGGCTTGCTAAACCGCAGATTCTGATGCAGGAGGTCCAGCGGGACTTGATACTCTGCATTTCTCAAGTTCCACAATGTGCTTGGCACTAAGCAGCATGATGCCTGATGCTGACTGTCCTCAGGTTACACGTTGAATAACAAGGTCCCAAGAGAAAGCTTAGTCAAGCACACAGTGGGGATGAGGACCTGGACACCAGCTTTCTTGTTGTCCCTGTTTGTTAGGCTGCCAATCCCACCTTTAGGGACCTGGCCTTCTGATGGGAGAAGAAGTGAATGTTTGACTTATCTGTTATTGCAGGAGTCAGGCTGGGTTTGAGTCAAAGATAGGACATTAAGATTTGCTAAAGGTGGATTGTCTGAGTCAATAATAAAATAACATTAACTAGTAGCTTCCATTTATTGAGAACAAACCACATTCTGGAAATAAAACTAAGCACTTTATAAATATTATCTGGTTTATAACTGTATTTAGTTGAAAATTATTAACAATAATAGCTAATACACATGTGTCAGGGCCTTATATTATGTATTAACTTATTTAAAGTCATACAAAATTTTTACTATTAATATTCATGTATTACCTGGCATATGCTTTCTAATATCCGTGCAGTAGGCGCAACTATCATACCCATTTTACAGATGTGAAGACTGAGAAATGTTCACTAACTTGCCCATATCTGCCTGTGCTCTCAAACACTCCCAAAAAGGTTGGCCTAATTGTGAATAAACTGGAATGGGTTGGATGATGGCTCACACTGAACAATTTATAAGGTGTGCTCACAGGTGAGAATCCATTTGATCCTTGCAGTTATCCTATGATCCTTGCCCGATAGATTGAGGCCTGGAAATGTTCAGTGGTTTGTCCAAGTTCGTAGCCAGGAAGTGGGAGATGTAAGGACCAGGGAACTTGAGCTCTGGGAATGCCTCACACTGTCCCTTCTCTGTAGGAGGGACGATGGGATGGGAATGTTCGAGGATGCAGGCACTCAGCTGCAAGTCTAACAATTTCAGGTGATGGCTCCAGAGAAGGAGAAGTCCAGGGACAGAGGTGGGGGGGCCAAGTGCTCCCAGAAATGGCCTATCCAGCAGGTGCTGGACTTCTGCTTCCATGGGAAGAGGTCAGAAGTTCCTCTTTCTAAGGACTTTTCTGCCTTTCTCAGGGTCAGACAGGCAGCAGGCAAACCGGCTGAGAGGAAAGGCTCAGTCTTTCAGGAAGAAGACAGACCCCGCTTCTCAGCTTCAGTCCAATGGAAGTAACACTAGTGCCTCCCATAGGCTTGCAGGATGAAGTGAGTGACACATCAGAACCCTGAGAAGAATGCCTTGCTCTTCCTCCCATCGACAGGTGTTACCTTCCCACAGGTGACTCTCACCTCAAGGTGTTGGTGGGACCAACTGTGGGTCTCCCTGAGCTTAGGGGCTAGGGTGCCCTTGTCTGTGCAACTGTCAGCCTTCACCATGTTGCCCAGGCTCAGAGTCCCGGCCTCCACTCTTTCCCAGATCTCAGTTCTGCTAACATTTCAGGAAGCAGCTCATTGTTGAGATTTCCACCCCCCTCCCCCATAAGCATATATAACCTTAAAATTAATCAAAACACCAATTTTCACTTTAAATGCAGTAGAGCAGAAAGAAACAGGCTCACATTGGGTTAAGAAGGTCTTGGTTCTGATCCTAGCTGTGTGATTTTTAAAATATCACTGACACTCTCTGGGCCATGGTTTTCCCATCTAAAGAACGAAGGAACTGGATTGAATTTAATTTTTTTACTAAAGTGCCCTGAACTCTCACTCCAAACTGGGCACAGTAGGGGACACTAGGGAGGTAAAATCAAAGAAGCCAAGGCCCCTCACCTCAAGAGGTGCCATCCTGAAACAGAGGCGCGTCCCCGTGGTGGGAGGCATCAACTACTAGCTACACTTGACTCTGGCCTGCTAGAATTATTCTCATCCCACCCTTGGCTGCTACCAACCATGTGGGCCGAACAGTGAACAAATACATACATCTGCTGCTTGTCTTTGCTCTTTCTCCAGGGACCCATTCTGGTTAAAGGAGAATTCCTTTAGGTGACAATCTAAGTTCTGAACCCCTAGCTTAGTATATAGCACCTGTCCCCAATAAGGCCTATTTACTGGTCAAAGTCCAGTGGCTTCCAAAATTCAGATCCAGTGCTATTTGATGTGACCCTGAGTTTCTTTGGGTTGGTGAAGGCAGACACTGTGAGATCACTTCTGATGTTCTCCCAGGTCACCTCCACCTTTTTCCCAGGAGGCCTCTGGCTGGGACTTCAGATCAGCAGGCCTGAAGGCTTACGTCCTTGTCATTCAACAACTACAGCAGCCGGTTCTTTCCCCTTAAGATTTAATACTTGTCATTTATCTGTGTCAAAACTGCAGTGGAGCAAGTTTCCGAAGACCGATTTATTATGTGTGCTGAGTGTCTCAGGTGCAGCGGTGCATAGAGATGGGCTGAATTCCATATTTTCTTTGGGGTTTTGTTCTATTAAAATAGCCACTTTTACTTGGCATTCAGACAAGTGAGGAATCGACAGTCTTGCGCTGTGAGTCAGCATGGGACACTCACAGAAAGCAACATGACTGTGGAACTTGGATCCAGCTAGTGCTTTCAGGGTCAGCTGCCGGCCTTGCACAAGTGTTGGCTTATGTGAGGAGCAACCTGTC
Organism: Noctilio leporinus; assembly: GCA_004026585.1. Classification (NCBI taxonomy): domain Eukaryota; kingdom Metazoa; phylum Chordata; class Mammalia; order Chiroptera; family Noctilionidae; genus Noctilio; species Noctilio leporinus. The sequence goes on along the minus strand of PVIW01005261.1, from coordinate 63,078 downwards.
ACTGGAACTGGCTAAATAATTTGTGAGGTTCAGTGCAAAATGAAAATGGGGGTTAAAAAGCAGGGAAAAGTGCTATTAGAGATAAAGCTTTTCCCCTTTGGTCTGCTCTCTCACTCATCATGCTCTTTTTCACTTGCTATTTAACGTTCTAGAAAAATTAGTTTTCAATTATTAGCATGCATTTTACTGGTCACCTTTATATTATGCACTGCAAATAATAAAAGTATATAATTTTTAGATGGCACCACCGAAATTATACAACTCCTATTTTTGTAGCTCCTCCCTGGAGGGTGCCTTGAGCTGGCTAGAGAGCCAACCCTAAGCTGGGTTGCAGAATGTTGTAAAAGGAATGGAGGATTTCCTCAGGCATGGAGTTGGCTGGGAGGTCTCTAGGCATGGGGACACTTGAAGGGCAGTATGGGTCTTCACTGGTGTCCTGGGGCCTCTTCCTGTGATGCAAGCTCTTTCTGGCCTGGGAGCTGCCAGCTTCCCCCTCCTGGCACCTCTGACTGAGGTCCCCTACAGCCACTGAGGGTCTGAAGGAACCAAGCCAGGAATCTCCTCCTAACCATGAGCTCGTCACCCTCGAGCACTGCAGACAAGTCCCCCCCACCGACTTTTAAAAGTTCACACTGATAAGGCGCCGGCCTGCGAACCCAAAGGTCGCAGGTTCGATTCCCCAGCCAAGGCACATAACCAGGTTGTAAACCAGGTCTCCAGTCAGGTCTGTGGCTGGAGGCAGGTGAAATGCAACCATACATTGATGTCTCTTTCCCTCTCTGCCTCTCTCCCTTCCTCTCTCTCTGGAAATAATAAAATCTTAAAAAAAAAAAAAAAAAAGTTCACACTGAAATGTTATGGCACTCTGATTGGGGGTAGGTGAGAGGCCCAATCCCCTGGAGGCTTGGCCTCCTGTTGGCATCGTGGTGCTGCTAAGCCCCTCTCCAAAATGTTGTGTGTGGGGTGTGTGCTGGACTCCAATTCTCCCTGTGCCCTGCCTGAGGCGGAGGGCAGCAGCGGTTGCGGGTTGGAGGCTTGGGGAGAGAAATACTACAGCACCCCTTGGCCTGAGAATGTTTATTTGTTTATTTATAGAGCAAGGGAGAGAAACATTGACTGGTTGCCTCTCGAACGCCCTAACTGGGGACCAAGCCACAACCAGACTGTGCCCTGACTAGAATCGAACTGGCAACCTTTCATTTTGGGAGATGATGCCCAGCCCACTGAGCCCCATGGGTTAAGACTCCTCCAAAGAATGGCTTTTGAGAGGTGGTAGGAGGCAAGGCCATGAGTGACCTGGAGCCCTAAGCTCCTGTGAATTCTCTGTTGTCCCTTTAGACCTCACATAGCAAACACAAATTCAAAAATCACATTGTCAAGAATTTTAAGATGGCAACCGCAGAGCGCTAAAGCCCAAACCAGAGTCCTTGTGAGGACGCAGTCCTGTACAGCTGCACTGCCCACGAGGCCCTCCCTGGTTGTGACCCTCCATCCACAGCACAGCAAGGACTGACAGTTGGATGCCTGGAAGTCCATGGGGCTCTGGCCCCTTCAGGACCATTAGCCAGCCAGCCAATGGGCCATCGGGCCATGTAGTGGAGAGGAACAAAATGCAGGACTGAGAGGCAGAAACCCTGGCCTCTCATCCTGCTTCTGATCCTACTCTCTCTGTGGCCTTAATAAAGTCATTTCACTTCTCTTTGTATGGCTTTTCTACCCTTAGGGGAAGGATGACGCTGCCTCCCTTTCTCCTTTGCCTCCCCAGGATAGCACACACACAACTCTGAACGTAGCTGATGTGAATGTCCTCAATCTTTAGGAAGGAAATTTCATTGAGTCACAGGGATGAAGAGCAACTGGAGGCTGGTCAATTCCTGCTTTAGGCTTCAATCCCTCCCTCTGTGTTATCACTAAGAGGTCAGCTGGCCACGGTTTGAACATTGCTTGTGATGGAGGGCTCGCTTCTTTCCAAGGTGTCTTATCCAATGGCTGGAGAACCCCCACTGCTATCAACTACCTAGAATAATTTGGGCACATGTTAGGTTCTCAATAAATATTTGTTCATGATCAAAAAAACATTTTATGCTGACCCGAAGTTCCCATTTTTGTAGTTTTCATCTGAGATTTAGTTCACCCTTCTGGTGCAGAATAAGAAAACCTAACGTACCTTCCTTGAGATTCAGGAGATGGAAGAGACTGCTCCTCCTTGAGCCCCCTCCCCCTAGGTCCTGCTTCAATTGAAACACATCTTCCTCAGGAAAGATGGCTCTGAGTCCACTCACCATCAGGCTGCGGCGCCCAGTGTTTGCCACCATGTACCCGATATCCTCTAACTGGGCTCTGTTTCCTCCCACATAGAACCTAATGGGCTCCATTGAGTGTAGTCACCAAGCTCCCACCTGCATGAAGAGCCACCCTAAAAGAGTTTGTGCAGGAGGAACTAGCTTCTCTGTTACATCAGGGCTTGAATCACCTGCCCTCTTCCCTTGCCAGGTACTTCTGACGAGGCAGCAAGAACCTCTCACCTGAGGATCAGCTCTGAAGGCTCAGGCCTGCTCACTGCTGTCACCCCATGACCAGAGTCACACTGAGAAGTCAAATGGCTCGTACTGTACAAACAGGGGCCCAGAGATATCCTGGGGGCAGCTTGGCACCTCCTAATAGAAGAGCCATCAGGTTCTGAAGGCGTGAGCTCTAAAGCCAGGCATCTCTAGGTTACTCAGGGTTTCTGGCCTCCATTTTCTGAATTTCTTAAATCTTCCCTAGAAGTGAAGCAGTCTGCTTCTCTGCTGAGAGTAACTTCAGGTCTCCATGGGCCCTTTGGCAGGCCAATCTTCTTGCCTGGGATAATCTTCCTGCTTTCCCTGCTTTAATCAGATTTAGCTCACAGGTTGCTAATGTAAAAACAGAAAACAAAAACAAAAATCATTCTTAGCTTGTAGGTCACACAAAAAAACAGGCTGAAGACAGGATTTGGCTGTTGGGCTGTGGTTTGCTGACCCCTGATTTAGGAACTACTCAACAAGAATATTCTTTTGATGAATCAGATGGCATTTCCCCAAAAGATAAAATGCTTATTCTGGCTTGCTTTATGTTTAATTAATATCTCAAAGTCTTGCCACTCCTCTTTGGTGATTAAGATATCAGGATATCAGTCCCTTTTTATAAAAAATTGAAGGGGGGTGGTCTTCACTTATTCATATATACCACAGTTTAGATTCATGAGCCAATTCTGACCTTCCTAGATAACTTACCTACTATCTAATTAATGTTGTAAAGAAGGACTACAGATCAAAATCTTCTAAAAATGAAGTCATCTTTTTGACTAGACAGCCTCCAACATTAAACTGACTTATGGTCAATAACCCTAAGGAACAAGTTAACTAATTTAGTCACAGAGTCATATATTTTGCAAACAATTTAGCTTAGAGAGGGCACCAAGAAACTATATTTCTCAAGGTTAAATGTTCCTTGGGTGTTTATAGAGATGTTTTATGAACAAGATGGCTATTTGGTTCACCTGATTTAGATTTTTTTCCCAAGCAGAAATTATTACTGTTTGTGCTTGGATGAAGAACTTCTGGAGCTCAATTGCCCTTTGTCTGCATGGGAGTGCATCCCAAATGCTTCCTGAGGAGGATCCTGGCCCACCAGTGATTCCTTCTGCCTTCTATTCATGCACAGGCTGTTGCCAGGCTCCTCAGTTTCCCAAAGCGGGTACCGACCGTCTGCTAACTGACTATCCAGGCAGATTTGCTCTGTGCTCAAGTCTGCAACAGTGGGTTGTATCACATGCCGCATGCCCATCAGAGTACCTACCCGGAAGACAGACTGGGCACTTGAGAGGTTCCTATATGGTTTTAGAATTGTCAGAAAGATAACCCATGAAGTCTTCTATTCCAGTGGTTCTGACCCTTAGGGGGAGCTCAAAGCCGCCACTCATAATCTGATGAAAACTGTAGACTCTCCTCAGGAGAAAAAGTTGCCTGAATTTCAGGAATCCTCCTGTAAACAGCTGCTTTAATCACTCTAAACCCATTCCAATGTGAAGGCAGGCAGCAGAGGTGTGTTGCCTCATCCTGTGGAAGTGTTTTCCCGGGTGGTGCTTTGGGGTTAGCCAAAAAGCCACCTTCATGGCAAAAGGCAAGCTGATATAGTCTCGCTCAGCTAGTTGGTGGGAAATAACTGCAGTGGTCTCCAAGTACCAGGCTCAAGTTCTCAGGAGAAAGATTGCAATTGGCCCCACATGGGTCAGTCATCTCCACCAGGTGTCTTCACCCAGGACCATAGGGGTGTGTGTGTGTGTGTGTGGGGAGGGGGGAGTTAATGAAGTGCAAACATGGCTTCCAGACCCACCATTATAACTGATAGGGGAAGTTCTTAGAGGAGGGAGGTCATAGCCTAAGCAGCGACTTCTAAAGGTGCCTGCAACAGCAGTGCTCGTGGAAGCCACTCTGAGCCTTTCTGAAATAAGGACGAGTGTAAGTAAACAAAGGGATAGGCGAGCAACACAGGAAATTTGTTGTAGGACCCTTAAAACATAGGAAGACAATAAAAAGCTTCATACAGTTGGCAAATGGACATTTCAGCATCTCAAATGCTATTCAAACACATCGGCTCCTGCAAAAGACCCACACGAACCCATTTCTGAATCTTGCTTAGATTATATACCTGCATGTGAAATCCATGTCGGATATGATTCTAGAAAAACTTAGACATTGCCCTTTCGAGGATTTTGACCTCCTTTGCCAGAACCGCTTTAGAAAAATGTTCCAAGTGGAGGGAAATAATTCCATGTTAACAGATGTTACTATTCAGTTCACACGTCTGATGATGCTCAACATTGCTGCAAAAATTTTGACAAATGTCAAAGTCATTGCAGCAGAATCAGGACTGGATAGGGCTTTATTTGTCAAGCTAACATCAAGTATAGTAAAATAAAGTAGGTAGGATTAGCTGTAGCCAACGTTTTTCATGGACTAATTTATATTATGGAGCAATAATAAAAATAGCTGTGATTTATTTGAATTAATTACTACATGCCAGGACCTGTGCTAAGAAATTACTGTCCTTAGTTTTTCTCATAACACTATAGTACAAGGTAAGGTTTCATGAACTTTGTATTGAAGAATAATATAAATTTCTGGTGTATGTAGAATAAATGTGGAGCTCAGTAAATTTTCAAAAACAAAACACATAGAAGTAATCAACACCAAGATTAAGAAACATTACAACCAGTACCCCAAAGTCTCACTTTGTGGTCCCTTCCAGTTACTGCACCTACCCAGGTGACCATTGTCCTAATGTCTAACAGCACAAATTAGGTTTGTCTATCAATGTATTCTATATAAATGGAATAATAAATAGATACTCATTAGGGTCTGGATTTTTTCAGTCAATATTATGCTTTCTGAATTTCATACATATTGTTGCATACATGTCCATTATGTGGAATATGTAATACAGTATTTCATTAGGTCTCAATTTGGTTCTTCAGTCTGCTGCTGATGCACATTTGTGTAATATCCAGGTTTTTTTTTTTTTACTGTTCCAAATGGTACTGTCATGATCATTATAGCACATGTTGTTTGAATACATGAATGCATTTCTAGTGTATAACTAGAGGTAAAATAGCTGGGTAATAGGGCATGCAGATGTTCAGCTTTATTAGGCACTGAAAAACAGTTTACCAAAATAATTGCACCAATTTACATTTGCACTAACTGTGTAGTAGAGTTCGCTTTGCTCCACATTCTCACCAGCCTTGATCTGGAACTTTCTGACTTTCTTTTTAGCCATTTTGGTGGCTATATGGTGATATACTGTGGCTTTAATTTTCATTTCCTTGTTGATTAATGAAGTTTCTTTTTTATTTTTTCAATTACAGTTGACATTCAATATTATATTAGTTTCAGGTGTATAGCATAGTGATTTGACATTTATATCATTTACAAAGTGATCCCCCGATAAATCTAGTGCCCACCTGGCACTATACATAGTTATTATATTAATGACTATATCCTCTATGTTGTACTTTATATTCCCATGACTATTTTGTAACTGCCAATTTGTATTTCTTAATCCCCTCAACTTTTTCACTCAGTCCGCCCACCCCCCTCTAATCTGGCAACCACCAGTTTGTCCTCTGTATTTATCAGTCTATTTTCATGACGGTTAATGAAGTTTAGTACCTTTTCATATGGTTGGTTTGGGGTTTTATTTTTTTTTTGAAAAAATCAGAAGAATATTTTGTGACACATAAAAATGATGTGACATTCACATTTCAGTGTCCATAAATAAAATACTGGAACCCAGCTACGTGCATTTATTTAGGTATTGTCTGTGGCTATTTTCATGCTTCGATGACAGAGCTGAGAACTTGTTACACAGACTGTATGGCCCACACACCCTCAAATAGTCACTATATTCCCATCTATAGAAAAAGCTGATAGGCCCTGGCTGGTGGCATTGTGGATAGGCGCCAGCTTGTGAACCCAAAGGTTGCTGGTTCAAGTCCCAGACAGCGCATAACTAGGTTGCAAGCCAGGCCTCCAGCCAGGTCTGTAGCTGGAGGCAGGTAAAGGCAACCATACATTGATGTTTCCCTTCCTCTCTGCCTCTCTCCCTTCCCCTTTCTCTAAAAATAATAAATAAAATCTTTTTTAAAAAAAGAAGAAGTCTATAGACCCCCTGTTCTAGATGAACATAAACGACACCTACATTGAGCCCATGTAACCTGTGTCCACAGATCGGACCAAAGAAATGTCAATGATCTTACACTGTTCTCAGATTTTTCCCTGTAAGGAATAATACAATAGTCAGTAGTAGAATAACTAACATGAAATATTGGCTTGGAAACTTAGGTTTAATTTAATTAGAAAACAAAAAGGAAATGATATACATTTAGGTGACATATCTAAAAATAATAGGACATAAAATGAATGGTTGTAAAAATAGCACATAGGACTTTTTGAGGCATTATTTCAACAAATGTTTATTGATAAATTACTATACGCCTAAACCATCATGCCCAGAGTGTGCATTAACAGAACCAAAGACCCTCCTTCAGCAGTTCCAGACACAGGAAATTTCATTCAGGCGTTCTATTTAGCTTGAGGACTTTGTTTTCATCAACTGTATAAAATGAGAGATTATTACCAGGCCTCATTCAGAATGTGTTCTGGGATCCACAAGGCTTGAATAATTGACTTTGCATTGTAAAGCTGTAAAAATGAAATGGGCCCTTTCCTCCACCACCAAACACATGCCTTCTATAATCATTTTCTAGACTCTGGTCCAATTGCTAGTTGCTATGGCCCGAGTCAGTTATACCTGTGGAAGTTTGCAACATGATCAAGACCCATTGGTGAGGTTTCTCTCTTCCCCAAGGTTATTGTTTAACCAAAAACCTTATTTCCTAGGATGCAACGTGGGCAGAAGTGTGTTTAAGTAATCAACTTTCTGTTTGGTAGGAAGTCGGAAAGAAAGCATCTCCCACAAGGTAAAGGTAGCAGCGTTTGATAACCCTGTAGAGGAAAAGTGGTCCCAGCAGGGTCTTCATGACACGGAGATGAAGGATTTACAAACAGGAAGTCCCTCCCACGAGGGGAGAGGGTATGAGATGATAGGCGGCAACCTGCCTGTCAAATGTGTCTGCTGTACAAAGAGACTTAGAATTCTTGGGAGGGTTGAGGAGAGGCCTTCTGGAGTTTTAGGGGGACAGGGTGGAGCAAAGGCTCCTGAATAGGAAGGGATAGCCTCTGCAAGGAGCAGGTGCAGAACAAGTGCGCAGAAGAAGGGCCCCATCTCCTTTTCTTATTAATGGGCTTTTCTCCTGCAGCCACCACTCTGACAGCACATTCTGGCTGGCCATGGTAGAAAAAAATGAAAATTCTATTATATATGAAAAAGGTGAAAATGAATAAGATTACTTCAATCATGAGAGAGAGAGTATGGAAGGTTAGGCGATTGAAACAACAATAAAAAGTAATTCACAGTTTTTAAAGAATATAAATCATAATAGAGGCAAAAGGCTAGCAACTGAAAAATAACAGTGAAATAAAATGGATGAGATTTTAAAGAAAATGTAGATGACTATAAGCCAACAAAATAAAAGGTTAAAAACATAAAAATAAATGAAAGATTAAGATAAAAGGGTAAAGTAAGAAATTTTTAAAAATCCAAGTAGATAGGATTTTTTTTAAAAAAAGGTTTTATTTATTATTTTCAGAGAGAAGGGGAAGGAGAGAGGCAGAGAGGGAGAGAGACATCAATGTATGGTTGCCTTTCACCTGCCTCCAGCTACAGAGATGGCTGGAGACCTGGCTTGCAACCTGGTTCTGTGCCCTGGCTGGGAATCAAACCAGTGACCTTTGGGTTTGCAGGCCAGCACCTTATACATTGTGCCACCAGCCAGGACCAAGTAGATGGAATTTAAGGATTAAAAACTAAAGTTTAAAAATGAAAACTGTAAAGATAGAACTATATAAAAACACAAAAATAATAAGATTAGAGAAATATCCATAAATCATTTTTAAGTGTTTATAATGAGAGCAAGAGCAGGAATCAGCAAAAGGAAATGAGTAAGTCCTGGGGTGGCTCCAGTTGGTGGATCAAACCACCTAGAGTAGGGAGCTAAAGGGGAAAGTGTGTGTTACATTTTTAGAATCACCTTCTACATAGAAATGAACACTGTTAGAACCAATGCAATGCTGTATATACTCTTGCCTGTAACAGGAGGAGGCATGACCCCTTAATACAAACAGCTAAGGTGTCAGGGTTGGCCCTCATCTGCCTTTCTGCAACTTTCCAGTAAAAACAATCATTTCAGGTAGGCATGAACTGCTCCATGGTCCAGGTAAACACAATTGCTTAAAATTGGACAGCATAACTGAGAATTAAACCCATGTCCAGTCTTCATTCTATAGCTTTGCTTGCTCTAAAGGCTCTGGAGTCTTGTTCTCAATTGCTGGACTCAGTTGCCCAGTTCAGTTAGTTTTGAATAGTAACTACTGACTCCTACCCATTCAGAATTAAGTAATGCATTGGCTTATTTCTCTCTTACCATATTCCACAATTCACCCTTCTCTCACTTCTAAATTGTTGGACTGCATACTATTTACCTTCTATTAGGTCACTTTTACCCCCACCTTTGTTTTTATCTTGGTTCTTCAATTAATTATATTTAATGCTCTCTAACAATCTTTTTGTCCAGTTTTTCCCAGTCATCTCTTTGGGTGAGAATTCTTTCTCTACTGTGGTAGTCAGAAGACAGAGTTCTCAAAAGAGGCAAAAATAATAAGATGTATAAAGTTTGTCTGGAAAAAGTCCAGCCATTGTTAAGATAACCAGAATGATTTGTGCAATTTCAATATAAACTGGTATCCATGAGTGAACAATGATGCCTTCACTATACTAGTCATTGGGGGTGGTAGATGCCATTGAGTGTGTACTGTGTGACCATAGCGTTCAAAATGGCTGTGGAAGTAGAGCAATGAATCTGAATCAAATTTTGCATTAAGCTTGAATATTCTTCCATGGAAACCATTTGGATGATTCAGAAGGCTGCAGCTATGGGCAACTGATGATTGGCAGCTTCATCACGACAATGTACCCACTTATGCATCATGTCTCATGCAGTTTTTGGCAAAACATCAAATCACCCAGGTTACCCAACCCCTGTACAGCCCAGATTTGGCACCCTTTGACTTCTGGCTTTTCCCAAAACTAAAGCCACCTTTGAAAGGGAAGACATTTCAGACTGTCGATGAGATTCAGGAAAATATGACGGGGCAGCTGATGACAATTGGGAAAACTGCGTGAGGTCCCAAGGTGCCTACTTTGAAAGGGATTGAGGCATCACAGTCCTATGTATGATGTTTCTTATATCTTCTTCAATGAGAGAGAGAAGGGGGGGGGAGAGAGAGAGAGAGAGAGAGAGAGAGAGAGAGATGGGGTGGGGATTACTCATACAATTATGGAGACTGAGAAATCCCAAGATATGAAGCTGGAAAGCTAGAGATTCATGAAATCCATGGTGTAAAGTCCAGTTCAAATGCAAGCAAGCAGGCTTGAGACCTAAAAATAGCCAATGTTTCAGTTCGACTTTGAAAGTAGGGAAAAAACTATGTTCCTGCTTGAATAGTCAGGAAGGAGAAATTCTCTCTTACTTTAGGGAGGATTAGACTTTTTGCTCTAGTTAGGCCGTCAACTGATTGGTAAGGCCTATCCACATTGGGGAGGGAAATCTGCTTTACTCAGCCTATCAGATCTTCTTATTGAAAAGTGCCTCCCCTGACCTGACCAGGTGGTTCAGTTGGTTGGAGCATCTTCTTGTACACCAATTATGCTCCTTCAGTTCCCAGCCAGGGTACATGCCTAAGCTAAGGATTTGAACCCCTGTTGGGGTGCATACAAGTAGCAACTGATTGGTGTTTCTCACATCAATGTTTCTCTCTCTCTCTTCCTGTCTCTCTAAAAAAAGAAAGCGTGCTATTCTGTCTAGTCTGTCTTTAACTGGGCTTTAAAACAAAAGGGACTATCAGATGGTAATATTCCCCCACTGCACTAATATTGTTTGGTTGGAGCCAGGAGAGTTGGGTAAAAATTACTGTGGTTCTGGTCTCCACAGCCTTGTCTACTAAGCCACTGTGACTCGAGTCTCTTTTGCTTTACAACCCTTTCTCAGCGAACTTAAAACATGCTCCCCAGGGTCAGAAGGCACATGACTATGTTAATAATAAGAAAAAAAGCTTCTAATTTTATGTACACTAGCATAGAAAATTATGTTACTAAAGAAAAATAGCCATGTGGACCAATATACATGGCATGTCTTATTTTGTAAATAAATGAGAAGATATTTATTTACATATATACATTTATCTTTAGACAGAAAATATCAGAAAGGATCAATCATGGTTACTAGGGCAAACTGGTTATCATATTAGGATAGAGAAAAAGAGTTTCACTTTCTATTTTAATAATTTTAAAAGGTATTTAAAATTACATCCCTTTATGGAGTTTATACATAATTTGTTTTTTATTGTTTTAAACATAATTTTCAAATAAAAAAGTAAAAATAAAGTGCATTTTTTTTTGTAGCAGCCAGTGTCCTGAGCAGGTCCCTGGGCCTTCAGCACGTCTGTTGAAGTGAGTGTTCTGCTCTCTCCTTCCAGGGGCTGAGACCCCTTTGTCTCTTCTTTGGTAGGGAGCCCAAGGACAGGACACTTAGGATCAAAGTCTGCAACCCCATTTCTCTAGGATATCCTGGTGGCCTTCACTGATAACTCAGGTTTCCTAGGCTCCCCTCCCTACTTCTGGTTTTTATTTTTTTTTAATGACCAAGAAGATGTATTAAACATAGACAATTGCAAACAAAGAAGCTATGAAGATGCCTAGTTTTCTCTGTCTCTGAAAACCCTGATTTGGTCTCTGAGCTGGATTTGTGACCAGGAGCTCTGCCTTGGGGTTGTTAATCGTAGCCCCTTGTGATTGTCATCTGGGCCAGTGTCTATGTATGTCACTGGGAGAGAAAGGACAGAGGTTCCTGGGTCACCAGTCTTCAGTGAAAAGTGAGGTTCCCCCCAGGCACTGGATATGGCTCACAGGGGTGGAGGATGATGGTATGTGTTGGCCTAAACCAGAAATCCAAACATGATTGATGAACAGCAGGGCATGTGATTGTGGTAAGGGCTTACCTATAGATTCATAGCTTTTTCCCATCATTTCTAAGAAGTTTCTCCAAAATTTCAAACTTGTTATTTTACCAAGAAAGACAAATGAATTTATTTTTTTTAATAACAAAACTCCTGAGACATCTCCTTGTCAGGCGAGACTCTATTGCTCCTACAAATAGAGTTCATTATTTTGTCAAAGTGAATTAAAATAGAATGTCACTTACTGAATGTCACATTTCTGGATTTGGCGTTGTATGCAAAAGGCCCTTTTAAGGAAAGAAAATATGAAGACTTGGTAGGAAGCTCACTTGAAGAAGGAGAAATATAGATGTTTAAAAATCCCATTTGGGTTTTATAAAATTCCTTTTCAATGTGACAGTCTGGTAGAAATCAAGTAGATTTTAGTTTCTAAAATACAATTTTGATTAAAAATTTATAAGCTACTTGGAGGAAAGATACTACATAAATTGAGAAAAGTCTTATGGGTCCCTTGGAGAGACAAGCTGGGAAATTTCTACATTGAAGTGGTAAACAGTATTCACTCCTACAAAATACCCATTTTTAGTGTTTGGAGTAAATGTCTCTCCATATTCCAGTGGTTTATGCCTGTGAAAGCTAAGGATGACCAGACACACTTGAGGGTGACAGAACCATGAGTGAGTGAGTGGATAAATGAAAATGCAAGTGAATAAATTAAAGAATAAAAAATAAATATGAATGAATAAGTTAAATGTCTTTCCTATTATCTATTGATCTATCCATGTTTATATAAACTTCACAACACATGTTATTTATTTTAAAGTAATTTACCCCAAATAAAAGTTTATTTCTTCATCCTCAAGAAAGAAACCAGTGGGATTCAAGATCATTCCTTTGAGGAAATTTGGGAATCAGAGTATAGTAGTCTATCCCTGTTGGAATGTTATTTCTTGGGGATTGATTGCAATGGCTTTATTACTAGAGGTCTCTGCATTTAAGGATCTGCTTCCCATTTCTGACCTCAAATATCTCCTTGGCTCATTGACTTTAAGTCTGTTTAAGACTACTACTGAATTCCAACAAGATCATCCAGAACATGACCATGACCATAGTGCCTGCACTCAGTCCCTGACACCTGCACTCCCTCCAAAGGACAATGGGGATACAGATCTAAGGTCTGAAGTCTGCAGACACTTCAGCTGAAATGAGGTTCAAATTTATACCCTAGATAGCTGTGACCCAGGCATGTGTCCAGGTACAAAGAGTACGAAATATCTTGGTCCAAATCCTTGCTTTGCTCCTTACTTGCTCCATGACTAGAGTAACCCCTGTAAGCCTACATTTACTCAGTTGTTGAATGGAGATAATAATGTCTATGAAAAAGGCAGGCATGATAAGCACTAATAAAGGCCAGTTTCATTTCTGTCTCATAAAAATATTTGAAAATAGTAGCAAGGAAAATAGCTGAAGGAGAGAAGTTGCTCCTTGGCACAAGGCCCTTGGCATTGACCACCCAAAGCAGAATCCCCTCTTTGGCCCAATCCCCTTACCTTTGGTGATGCCAGAGTTCCTGGATTGTCTCCCAAGGCAGCCTACAGCTCCCGGGGGCCACAGGAGCTGCTCTGCTGATCAATTAAACACGCATCCAGAGAGTGTTGTGTGGATGAGGGCTAAAGACAAGGGCATAGAAGACAGCTTGCCTCTTCTCTATGGATGAAACTTGTTCTGCCATCTTTGTCAACCAAAAGCCAATACAGTTTCTGCAGAGAGAACCCAGCCATCAAACCAGTGTTAGCCCAGAGCAACCCCTCAATCCTTTGGGGGTTCTTTTTCATAACAAGGTTATTAAAGTTTGGAAGGAAAGCTAGGAGAGGAGAGCATCTTAATGGAGAGCAGAAGGACCCTGGAGGCATCTGGATCTGGATCCAAGCTGAGCAGAAGGGGACAAGTCACACTGGCCGGGGTTGGAGGGAGGCAGTGACATTGAGAGAGAGCATCTCCTTAAGTTTTTCACCCTAAGTGCCCATCTCACTTACTTCACAGAATCTTAGCTACCTCATCTATAAAGTAGGGTATTGACAATGCCTAATGATAATATTTAATATTGTTGAGCATTATTATGTTCACTTTATTCAAATTAACTGATTTTTTTCCCTCACAACAAGCTTGCCAAGTAGATACAATGATTATCCCCATTTTACAAATGGCCACTGTGCTGTTAAGTAGTAATGAATTAATGTTCCCCCATCTAGGAGCCAGCAGAGCTGGGGTTTGAACCCTGGGAGCCTGGCTCCAGTGTCCATTCTTATCACCATGATGCCAAATTATCTATAGTGCAAGGAGGTGTGAGGAGGACTACATGGGGTAACATAGGCAAGAAGTCTGTGCTGAAAGAGACTTTCATTAATTGAAAAGGCACCCAGTTGCCCTGTCACCTTAGCCCCTTCTTGATGCATAGCCAGGCAAGTTATAATGGGTCAACACCTTCAAAGACCTAGCATAGGCATCAGTAACCATGGGGCACTCTTGCTCCAGTAGATTCTGGACTCAGGATTTTCTGGAACACATTCAACACCTGAGTTCTGGGTGATGGACTTCTCTCTGAGGGCCACCATCTTGACATTCTCTTTCTTTTTCTTTTCTTTTCTTCTTCTTCTTCTTTTCTTTATCCTCACTCCAGGACATGGTATGGATTTTACAAAGAGGAGAAAGGAAGGAGAAAGAGAGGGAGAGAAACACCGGTGTGAGAACAAAATATCAATTGGTTGCCTCCATATGTGCCCTGACTGGGAACCAAACTGGGGACCAAACACACAACCTAGGCATGTGGCCTGTCCAGGAATCAAATCTGGGAGCTTTTGGCTCATAGGATGATGCCCTAACCATCTGAGCCACACTGGCCAGGGTTTGACATTCCTGACATCTGTAATCCAGCCCCAGTGAGACTGCTACAAGGTTCATTCACATGCATATTTGATAATACCCATTAGTGATAGATGCCCCTTGATTAAGGAGAGCAATTTGTTTATAATTAATTTGAGAAATTTATGACTTTAGAAAACAATTACAGGAGCAGATATAAGCACATTAGGTAGCAATAGTGATGCCAAATTCAATTGCTTTCAAGAACCACTGCTATGAATGCCATAGCCATCACCAGTCATGTTTGATAGTGGCTTGTAAATTCATCAGTTCATCTATGAGCCAACAGCCCAGGTGATGTGGAATGGGGAACTTCAGCTCTCAGAAACTGCTGAAGATACAGTGCTAAGTAAAAAATGCAGGCTTGAAAACTATATACAACCCATTCTCAATTCAGTAAAAATAAATCTTACATATTATTTCCTGTATGATATATGCATATCATATATTTATGTGATACATGTACTTATGAATGTACATGTAAAAGTACAAATAAGTATATTTTCTTCTGGTGAAAGAAATATATAAAAATGAAAAAATGTGTGTAGAATACATATAAAAAGAAAGAAAGAAATAAACATTGGTGGTTTTCCACAGATAATGAGGTTATTGGCTATTTTCATTTTTTCTTTGTGACTTTTTAAATTGATTTTAGAGAGAGAGGAGCGGGGGAGAGAGAGAGAGAGAGAGAGAGAGAGAGCGAGAGCAACATTAATTTGTTATTCTACTTATTTGTACATTCATTGGTTGATTCTTGTATATTCCCTAACTGGAGATCAAATCCTCAACCTTGAAATATCAGGATAATGCTTTGATCAATTGAGCTACCTGGCCAGGATCTTCTTTATGACTTTTTGTATTTTTCCAAATTTTATAGGAAGGATTAACTCTTTTTATACCAAGAAAAATTTGGGGGTTATTGAAAGGGTGGAAATTAAAGAGAAATAAAAGATAGATATACTTTCTTTTTTAAGTAAGTTACTTTGAAAAGATAAGCAGACCCTGCTGTAGTCATTGTGCATTCTACTTCATTGGCATTTTAAGATTATTTTCATTTTTGTATGAGAAAATGACAAAATAAACTCACTATGTTCATATACATGATCGTCACCACTGGGGTCTTACTGCCCTGGTTCTACAACTGGGAAGGAAAAGCAATGCCCTTTAACTTTTAAAAATATCAACTCATGCCCTGGCTGGTAGCACAGTGGATAAGGCACTGGCCTGCGAACCCAAAGGTCACAGGTTCTATTCCCCACCAGGGCATATAACCAGGTTGCAAGCCAGGTCTCCAGCCAGGTCCATGGCTGGAGGCAGGTGAAAGGCATCCATACATTGATGTTTCTCTCCCTCTCTGCCTCTCTCCCTTCCTTTCTCTCTGGAAATAATAAATAAAATCTTTAAAAATATATATCAACTCATGACAATACTGCAAGAGGCTTTTGGCCCAACTCCTATACTGCGGGTGCCTGCATATTCATGATAAAACACACCAACCAGTCATCCTGAACAAGGACAAATTCTCGAAAGACTTTGAATAAACCTCTTGCTGATAAGCATGCTTACTTAGAAGAGGGGTGAGGACCCATTCTTGTCACATGATTCATCTTCCCAAAATGTCACAGGGAAGAAAAGGGGAATTTGGCTAAAAGCGGTGAATGTCTTCAGAAAATGCACTCCCGGAGTGTCAGAGGTCATCTGACTCACCTGCTCCCTTCCCAACTGAGGAGAAACAATGTGACCTGTGGGGTCACTTGTCAGTGAGAGACAGTGCTCATTATGAACACAGATCGGATCCCCTTTCTGTTAACATTTAATGAACACTGACACTGTGTCAGTTGGTGACCTCTTGTCTTTCCTATTGCAACACATTTATAATTATAATTCAATGCCTGCTTGATAAAGATTGTTAAGCCTTTGATCTGTGCTCTCCAAGTGTAGTCATTGGAACATTCACTGGGCTAGGTATTCCTTAAAGAAGATTCCGTAGTCCAGAAAGTTAGGGAAACCCCAATTCTACTTCTCTTTCTTGAAGATTCCTAAGATGACATCAGCTTATCAAGGTCTGGGAAGAACCTCTCAACATGCAAACTTGTTTACCCTTGTTTACTATAGAGTTTTCCAAACTCTTTTGGGCAG
This sequence comes from Noctilio leporinus, assembly GCA_004026585.1. NCBI lineage: Eukaryota > Metazoa > Chordata > Mammalia > Chiroptera > Noctilionidae > Noctilio > Noctilio leporinus. The sequence continues at coordinate 46,363 of PVIW01005261.1, read as the reverse complement.
ATAACACTCTTGGTCCTATACCATATTTTTAAACAAAACTTTTTGAAATTATTTATTTATTTGTTTTTACAGAGAGAGGAAGAAAGAGAGAAAGAGAAACATCCATCATTTGCCTTTCATAAGCCCCCAACCAGACTGAACCTGAAACTCAGGCATGTGATCTGACTGGGAATTGAAGCATCAACTTTTCACTTTGTGTGACGTTACTCAACCTATTGAACAACACCAGTCAGGTCCTATAGCATCTTTCAACAGCGGAAGAGTGTTCCTCAAATGATGCTTTGGGAAAAGTCAGCAACTTCACTTAGTTTGAAGATGCAGAACAATTGAATTTAGGACTATGCCAGCCGGGCAAGTTATTCCCTGCACACCTCACCGGGCTGTGGACAGAGCATAGCTAACACCTCATCAGACCTTCATAGAATCAGTGGAAACTATGAGGACTGGACCAGTGAAGTAATGGGCTCAATCACACACTCACAATCAAGGCTCTGTTTTGTTTTTCATTTTATTTTTTTATTTTTGATGTTTTATGTTATTACAAATGTCCCATATTTTCCTTCTTTGCCTCCCTCCGTCCAGCCCACCCCCTCTCCTCTCTGTTTTATTTTTATGACACATGCACAGAGACATCCCAACATCAGATAAAGTAGAAATGTTGTACGTAAAATTGTATTCATTTGACAGTGAGCACATTCTCTTGCTTGACTTGGAAACAAAGAACCATGGGCCTGGAGAATCCAACACACTTTGTCATTTTAGAGGTGAAACTGATGCTCACGAAGCCACGTGATTTGACCAAGGTCACAGAGCTTCCACTGACATCCTGCCAACTTGGGTGCTTCTCAGACCCCAACCTCTATCCATACTCTCCTCCCCCAGCACAGCCACACCATACTGCCATTGTGTGATGGAATAAAAAGGGTCTTTTAAAAGAGGCAGATCTGAATTTAAACCCTGGATCTACAAACCAGTAGCTGTGTAACTTTGGGCATTAGGCCTGAACTCTTTTGTGCCTCAGTTTCCCCATTTGTTAAATAGCAATCATAATCTTGCCTCACAGAGTCATTGAGAAGATGAAATGAGATTATTCATTTGAAAATTGCTGTCATAAGCTCAATAGGTATGGGATCAGTTTTATCTCCTCTTTTTTATTATAGTTTTGAAGAGCACTTGATGACTTTTTTTCTGTAAGGATAGGAATTCAAGTTTTTCTTCTCTGTGGCTATTTGTCACTCTGGAGAGGTTCTTTATATTTGAGTAATAAGAACTGTTCATTATTAATAGATGAAAAATGGAATTAATAAGTGAATTGTCTAATAATGAAACATTGGTATTGGATTCCAAGGGTGTGAAATTGAGAGAAAGAGAGCACGTGATTTATCATACCCTAGGCTCTGCCTTCCAATTGCGCTTGTAGACAAGGAAACCAGGTCACCTCGAAAGAAGGGACAGAGGGCCCTGTCCCGACTTTGCATTGTCACCAGCTCTAGCCTAGTGGGACAACCTCATTGACTTGGAACTTGACGCTGTCACAGACAGGCTGTTGGTGCAGACACCAGCACATTTCCCTAGGGGACTCAGCAACCTCAGACCAGAAGAGGGCTTGCTTCCCCTGATTGCCAGACAGGCTTGGAGCATTTTGCAGACAGGTGGGCCCTGTGCAGGTCTTACCACGCTGTACTGGGCTGCAGCTGAAGAAGCATGTACCCCTTAGAGATAGACTTGCTTTCAGCATCTAAAGAGACAGACTTCCTCTTATTGCCTCTTCTCATTCCACCCTCTCCAGACCTTTACTCCAGGCTCTGTTGTACCAACCTCCTAACTAACCTCCAGCCTCAGTTCTCCCCCCTTTCCTATTGATCTTCTGCAGCCAGAGTCATCTTTCCAAACTGCTGACCTCCAATGGCTTCCTATGGTTTCCAGAAGAAAACTTAGTCTGACATTTAGGATCTTCCAAATCTGGCTAGTTTACCTTTAACTTTATTTTATATTTTTCTCATGTCTGCTTCCTTTGGTCCAATTATATTGAGCTATTTTTTTTTTTTTAATATTAAGCTTTTTGACATTTGGGTTTCTTTTTCTGTTCTTACCCTGATATTTTAAGCCTCCACGTTATTGCAGTGGCTATTTCCTCTGAATGGCCCCCGCTTTTATTCACCTTCAGCACTCAGCTCAAAGGTCAACTTTTTGATGTCATTTTCCTATACTTGTTAGAATTAATCACCTTCTCCCTTGGACTCTCACACTGTTACTTTTTTACTCTCCATGAACATTTATTAAAAATTTCATTTCCCCCACCAGATGATGGGCTTTTTAAGTGTTGGGCCTGTAATTATTCACTGTTTGGTACATAGTATCTGCTCAATAAATGGATGGATAAATGGATGAGGAATGGATAAATGGGTAAGTAGAGGAAAGGAAGGAAGGAAGGAAGGATTGATGAGTGATCGTGTAGATGAGGTAGGGGGAAAGTACCCCAGATAAATTTAAAAGTTTGACATCCACTTAAGGACTACAGTGAGAAGGTTGAAATTGATTCTGTGAAAAAACAAAAAGAAGCTGAAATATAAAATAATCAGAAAAGAAAAAATTTCCCCCCTGAACAAGTCTGGGTTTCAGAAAAATTATAGAAATAACAGGAATAAGGGAACAAGAAGTCATGCTGTTCCTGCCGAGACTCAGGGAATAGAAAGCAAGGAAGGAATCAGGCTGGAAAAAACCACTGTAGCAAAAAAAGGTGAGTAAAAGTCCAAAGCATAGAGATTTTGGTATTCATCTCTGAATTGCCCAGAGTCTAGCACAGTAGTTGGCACACAGTAGGTGCTCAATGGATGCTTACCAAATGAACGAGGAAGCATATGTGCAAAGCACTATAGGACCCAAAGCAGATATATTTTCTCCAAGGAGCAGTTAGTGATCTGGACAACTCTTTCTCTCTGAGCATCACCCAAAGAGAATTCTATGATTTCTATGTATGCCAAATTATACCTATGGGTTCAGATAACATTGGTTGACTTTTCTCTTATTCATTTTTTGTGTTAGTATTATTTTCAAACACTGAATGCTTACAAATCAGTAGTTTTAGGCGTTTCAATAGAAGACCTTTCCCCCCTGCTGAGCACAGAGGCATGGGCCAAGAGAAAAGTAAATCTATTTTCCTTGATGGTGGGACTGAAGAATTGGACACAGCACTACAACCGTGTTTCACCTCTCCACAGAGAATATAAGGTATTGAGGTTCTGAAATGGAGATACAGCTCCAATTTTAAAGAATTAAAACAACAAAATGGGATATGAGAAATTTCCTTACAAAAGATTTTCTGGCTATTGAGAAATACTCTTGTGCTGGATGGATTCAGTTGCTAAAACATTCAGTCTGGCCTAGGTATTTTGGGTCTATAATTAGAAAGATAGCAACATGAATATCCAGTTTCTATAGCCTTCAGATATGGGAGAAAAGACCCCTGTCCTCTTTTTTTTTTTAAGATTTTTTAATTTATTATTTTCAGGGAGAGGGGAAGGGAGAGAGGCAGAGAGGGAGAGAAACATCAATGTATGGTTGCCTTTCACCTGCCTCCAGCCACAGACATGGCTGGAGACCTGGCTTGCAACCTGGTTATGTTGCCCTGGCTGGGCCTTATCCACTGTGCCACCAGCCAGGACTGTCTGTCCTCTTTATTACCCTTAAGTCAACAAAAACAGTTATGAGGCATTTACTGTTTGCCAAGAACTGAGTTAGACACTGGGGCCCCAGAGATGGAGAAAACATGGCCTCTACTCTCATGGAGCCCTATAGGGAGAACGATGTAGTCGGTGGCAGTACCTCATGACCAGGGCTCAAATGGATGTATGAGTGCCAGGGATGGGTGTCCACAATGGAAGGCAATGGGGGAATCATCCAGGGCTTCACAGAGGAGGGAGGCTTATGAAGAGAAAGTGCTGGTTGAACAACAAAAAAAAGAGGATGTTGTGGGCAGATAAACTAGATGTTGGGGAAAGATCAGTGCAACAAGACCAATGTGTGTGTGTGTGTGTGTGTGTGTGTGTGTGAAAATAATCCAGATGTGAGATGTTAAGAGAAAGTTTGAGCCTGAATGATGTAGCAAAGGGTGGCAAGATGTACACAGACCTGAGATATAGGAGATGAAACTGGCTGGGCCGGATGAATGACTGGGTACAAGGGATGAAGTAAGTGGTGTTAAGGATGACACATTTCCAGCTTGCAGGACACCTTTCATAGAGAAGGGCAACAAACGGGAGGATCAAGCTTGAGGGCAAGACGAAGAGGACAGATCTGAGTGTGTGAGTGCTGTCTTGGAGGACACCCGGAAACATCTGGCTAAATGGACCTGGAGTTCGGGACAGAGGACAGGGTGGGGAGGCAGGTGTGGGGATCACTGGGGGAACTCCATCAGGCCCTGGCGATGCACTCTGAAGTCAACAGCTGTAGTGAGGAGGTTGTAAGGGCTGGTGAACAGAAGCCTCATTCCCGAGGGCCCATTTGCTTAGCTACGGGTTTTCCACGCTGTCCCTGCTGCCATCGCTTCTGCCATCATTCAACTCCTTGCCTCCTAGTCCCCTGCCTTCTCCCTACTCTGAGCGCCATGGCATAATTGGAGCTGCAAAAACTAAGGGATAGCAGAACAGGCTCAAGTGACCGGAGTCAGGTTCCAGCAGCAGCAGCAACAGCAGCAGCAGCAGGAAGAGCCCAGAGGAGTGTGGGTGTCAGGGAACAGTGGGGCTCTTGAGCCACCAGATTGGTCCTGAGTCAGGGGGCTGGCAGGGCCATCCACCAGCTGCCCTGGGAAGCTCCTCTGTGCTCAGGGAGGCACTCAGCTTGGCAGGATTTCTGAACAAGAGTGAGCCCTTCATTCTGTGGTCTGACAGCATAGGTGGCGTCTCCCACGTCATTTTAAAACCCATAGTGCGTGAAGTGTGGCAGGACAGAGCTGGCCCTTCTATGCACAATCCCTCTCCAGGGGGTTTCACTGATTCTTCTCAGGAGGAGCCTCCTGTAGGAGGGCTGGCGGCTCCTGTGAGTGGGGCTGTGGGTCCAGCGAAGTGGGCGGGTGCTGAGGGCATTAGCACTGCATCTCCATGGCCCCACTTCTTTAAGATTTAAGGTGTCATCTTCTGGTGCCTAAAGCAAACAGGGGCATAACAGAGGTGGCCCTGAGGAAGAAGGCCTGAGCGCTGTTGGGAGGGCGCTTCGGCACTCGCCCTTCCTCAGTTCAACCACAGGGGGCGCACTGCTGCCAGCTCCCCGGATTTCCAGCCTCTCTCTGTGGGCAGGAAAGACTGCTTCTGGTGTTTCGTGCCTGTGTTTTTCAGGATGAATCAGTGTTCCTACCTTGATGTTGCATGTGTCACCTGTCACTTCTCAGAAGGGATTATTGGGTGGGAAGAAAAATTCCTTCAGTTAGGAGCAAGCGCTGCTCAGATTCAAATATTCACTTTCTGCCCCCAATCCCACCCTACCCAGCTCTCCACCACCACCCTAAAAGACCCCCTGCATAGCCCACACACAAGACGAGGTCCTAGGCTTGATGAGGAGCCTGGCTGGGATGGGCCTCCAGGGGCTGGAGCAGGTGGTAGAGAGGATGGAGGGCAGTTAAGGGCACTCAGCGACCTGCTCTGACAACTCTGACAATCCCCAGCTGTGTGACTGGAGGCATGACCTTTTAGTCTCTTCTGCCTTGTGTCCTTCCAGAGGCAGGAAGGGAGCTGCTACACATAATTAGATTTTGGGATGTATTTTTGGTAGGGGACATAGATACTTTCAAAGCAACTGTAATAGAGGACGTAGCTCTATTTTCTGCCCCTTCCTACATATTCACACACACACAAACACATATGTACACACACACACACACACACAGAGTCAGAAACTGCCATTGTTGAACTTCCTTAAGGTGGGGGTCTCAGAGTGTATACAGGTGACAATCTAAAATAAAGGCAGGATAGGAAGTAACTCTTACGGGCTCCCATCATGGAGCAGACTCCATGCTGTGGACTTTTTCTCCATTACTTTTTTTAGTCCTCACAGAGTTCTATGGAGGGATTCAGAGAAGCTAAGCCACTTGCCGAAGGTCACTCGGCTAGTAAGTGGTAAAATCAGGACTTGAACCCCAGGATTCTACACTCTCCGTCCCACCAGGTTTCCTCTGACAATGTCTTCTACTGTGCACCTTGTCTACCATCCTCCAGTCTGGGCTCTGATCAAGCTCATGCTTATCTGGCTGACTTGCTTATAGCTTCCTGACAGAGGTATCTAATCTCCATCCTCCTTCCTGAGCCTCAGTTCTTTGATTCCTATCAGCCTTAGTTTTCAATCAAGCTCAGGATCCAGAGTCTCTCCTTCAGAGTTTTCCCTTTAATCAATTCCCCGTCCCACATCATTTCTGATTGATTGATGTCTTTGCAGACTGAGTCTTCGACAATATGTTCACTCCCCATTCTCCAGCTACCAGTTTTCCCTGTTATACAGGGTCAGATTGACCATTGTCTTCTTCAAGGGGTGGACACTGGCCAGAGCTCTAGTGCTGGGTGGGAAAGTTCCCTTTGGGCTTAGCTAGCTGAACTGACCTGAGAACCCTACCTCGTTCCCACCTCCAGACTCTCGACTGTGATTTTCCTGTTTCTTCACCTCTGTCTCTGACTTTGGGTCAAAGGATTTGACTCTTTTCTTTTTGCTTTTAGTCTTTCTTCAAGGCTTGCATGTGAGGACTCTGGCTTCTTCGTCTCTTGGACCAAAGAGCTTACTAATAAGTCAGTGATTGATACTTTCCCTGCCTGTATTCGCATCTCTTTCTGCAGTTGCAAGCCTGGGGCCGTGGGTGTGTAATAGATGCTCAGCCCGTCTTCCCTCACCAGTCACTGCTCAACACTGCTGGCTGCCCTCAGCAACTCTCTGTCGGAGGGGAGAAGCTAGAAGTACTGGGGAGCTGACAACCCTGGGAGCAGCCCTTAGCCAATGATGGATGGGGCTGGAGGATAAACCTTCAGCTTCCTCATCCCTCAGCCGGGGCATCCCTGGAGTGTATTGTCAGGTGTCCCCAGTGAGGTTACTGTCAGTTCCCCACAGCAACAATCTGTTCATCTGTTCATCCAAGTTGACCCTCTTCCTGTCTCCACCTCACCCCTCATTCCTGAAAGTATTCCTTGCACAAGTTGCTTAAACTCAAATCTGTTTTAGGATCTGCTCCTGGGGGAACCCAACCTAAGACGGTCCTAAAGCTGATGTTCTTGGTGGCTCTGGCTTCCATGAAGCTCCTTTTCAATGGAAGTCACAGTCCCCAAATTCCCATAATGGTTTCAGGATGCAGGCAGTGAATATGCCAAAACTTTGGCAAGTGAGGGAGTAAAAAAAAAAAAATTGTTTAACATAGTTCTTTTTAATGGAAGCAAGTTATGGAGCTAATAATACTGATATTTTCAAAAGACCGAATTAAATTATGTTTCCCATCTTGTATCTTAATTAAAGGGATAAAAACTGTTTCACATTTTAATTAGCAAGTATGCCTCTAAACGACTTAAATTAATATGGGAGGCGTCACCACAGGAGAGCAGCCTTCTGCCAAGATTCACAAGGCCGGAGAGAGCACTGCGAGCCGAATGGGGTTTTCATCATAAATGAGCGCAGTCACGGCTGGAACTCGGAAACCTTGGCCCTTCGAACTTTGTACGAGAATCAAAGCAGGAGCTTGGTGTGTAGCTGGGAGGTGGGCCTTTTTCTTCTCTGGAGGGGCCCACTTCCTACATGTGATTCTTCTTTAAGACATCCTAATGCTGGGTCTAAAAATTGTGAGAGTCACAAGGACCTTTTTAACGATGACTCTGCTTTGGCCATCTTCTCAGAGGATGAACGTTTTTGGGGTTCTGGAAGCTTTGTGGTCAGAGCCTGAGAAAAAAGGTGCTCTGGCCAGGGGCTGGCCTAGCAAGGGTCAGGTGCAGGTTTCAGAGGGGCTCCAGTGGCTGTGTGCTGTTCCTCCGTCCAGAGAGGAAATGGGCTGGGGTAGAGTTTAATCGCTCCTACGTGTCGGCAAATTTGTTTGTTGTTTTTTAATTTCTACTTTTCACAAGCAATACATACTTGTTAAAAAAATTTTTTTAAATATATGTAAGCGAAGAAGAAAATTCAAAACAAAAGCATAATCTCGTCACCTAGAGAGAATCTCTGATAACACTTGATGTGGTTTCTTCTAGATTTTGTCAGTGGCCTCTGCCCCCTGGCATCCTCCTGGCCAAGGAGGATTCTGGGCAAAGAGGGAGGAGGGGTGGAGTCTGGTGCCCATGACTGCCGGCTGCTCTGGGGCTAAACTCCTCCTCCCCTCACCATTTGCAGCCCCCTCTTATTGTCTTCCATCACTCTTGCCAGTCGTTCCAGCTTTTCTTTTCTTTTCTTTATTTTTAATTTTATTGTTGTTGGATTACATCCATCCCCTTTTTGCTCCCCTCTGTCCCCCTCCCTACCCTCCCATTCCCCCCAAAGTCAATCCCACCTGTTGTCCATGTCCATGGTTCCTTTATACTAGGTTCTTGTCTAAGCTGCTCCCCTTCCTTGCTTCCGCCTCCCCCGTCCCCCCTCCCCCCAACCCCTTTCCCCCTGACCACTGAAGTCCTATTCACTGTATTCATATATTTGGTTCTGTTTTGCTTCTTGTCAGTTTTGTTCATTATTGTCCTGTAATGGGTGAGATCATATGATATTTGTCCTTCACAGACTGGCTTATTTCACTAAGCGTAATACTCTCCAGTTCCATCCATGTTGTTGCAAAAGGTACGAGTTCCTTCTTTCTTTCTGCTATATAGAATGCCATTGTGTAAATGTACCAAAGTTCTTTTATCCAATCATCCACTGATGGGCACTTAGGCTGTTTCCAGCACCTGGCTATTGTAAATAGTGCTGCTATGAACATAGGTGTGCATAGGTTCTTATGAATTGGTGTTTCAGGGTTCTTTGGGTATAGTCCAAGATATATAAAGAACTAATGCGACAACACCAGGGAGACAGACAGCCCAATTAAAAAATGGGCAAAGGGCCTGAACAGACAACTCACTGAGGAAGATATACAAAGGGCCCAGAGGCATATGAAAGAACGCTCAACATCACTAGTCATCAGAGAGATGCAAATTAAAACCACAATAAGATACCACCTCACACCTGTCAGAATGGCAATCATCAACAAATCAACAAACAACAAGTGTTGGCGAGGATGCGGGGCAAAGGGAACCCTTGTACACTGTTGGTGGGAATGTAGGCTGGTGCAGCCACTGTGGAAAACAGTATGGGGTTTCCTTAAAAAACTAAAAATGGAACTGCCTTTTGATCCAGCCGTTCCAGCTTTTCTTGTTCACTTCAAGAGCTGGCTCCTCCTGCTTCATTTCCCACAGGACAGTCAACATAAGTCTTTTGTATAATGACCTGAATGAAAGGGTTTGGGTAACATGGGATTTTAACACAGAAAAGGAATATTAGAGATCATTATTCCCTTCTCAAGGAGTTTTACCTGCCTCTCTCTGCTTGCTCCAAGATACTGCATGGCCCTGGTCTCTCCCCAAACTCTTCTTCAATCTCCTCCCTCCTTGGCTGTCGCCTGTTTCCAAAAAGTCCTGTCTCTTGAGCTGCCAAGGGACCACTTGGGACCACTTGATTTGGGTCCTTTTTTTGGCCTGTGTCTCTCACGTATAGGCTAGTCTAAGGCCTTTCCTTTCATAGCCAAAAAAGACCAGGGATTCTCTTTACCAGATAGCCAATTACTCTTGAGATGCATGTGCCAAAAGACAAGTCGTGGAAGTTTCATTTTATTTGTTTCATGTCACCTGGTTTTATTTACTTTCTCCTTCCCCTGAAATGAAGTTTTAACGAACATTCTTTTAGCTAAATTGAAGGGGTTGGGGTGTGTGCACAAACCCTCGACCATATTTTAGACGCAATGTCTTAAAAGTGAAAGACCAGGTCAGGAAATAGAAACAAGTTCAAAGCTATTGCGTCTTTCTGCTCAGTTGCCATCAGGAAGGAGGCGTTGTGTCATACTCCTAGAGTGTGCCATGTATGGTGTGAGGTTCTGCTTTCACCTACCCTGGGCAGCCTTGGATATAACAGACCTTAGAGTGGGGGAAAGAGTTAGACAATTTGATGGGTAAAAGTCACACCCGAATGTCGATGTAATTTCAAAAGCAGTTTCAGGGCCATGTGTAGGCAGAGCTTAGGAAACAGGTGCCCTCTGTGGAAACCCCACCTGTCACCTGTTTGACATCAAGCTTCCAAATGGAATCTTAAGTTCTGCACAGCCATTTATCAAAGGGTTTCAAATGGCACTGTCTAATTTGCATTGGACCTTTTTAATATATTAATGTGATTCTATTACTAATGTATATATTTTTGCTGCTCTACCTACATTTGCATTGAAAACTCACATGAGGCTACAGAATGAGCCAGCTTCCTGGGGGGAAATGATCTAGTTGCTTTTCTTTGTGGTTCCTGAGGATGTTGTCAAAGGGGCCACAGAAAAGTCAGAACCCACTCAACAGCCCACTCTCAGCCTCCATCATCTCTGGTGCTCAGCTTGGCTTCAGTCCAGCACTTGACCACTATGTCCTCATGCTCTGGGGCAAAGCCATACCTGATCCTTTGGCTTTTCTTGTTGAAAACAATGACTCTACCTTAGAGGGGTCTGGCCCTTGCTTTGCCCAGGGGTTTTGTCTGTGGGGAACTTCAGGGCCCAGAACTAAGTCAGGAGTTTCTGCAAAGGTGGCAGGCGGGGCAGGGAGAGCCAGATGGCCCAACCAAGTTCGAGTTCTTTGGGAAATATTTTCTCAGTGCCTGACACCTTTGCTGCATCCTTCCATGGCCCACGATGGGTGCCTTTGAGCATCACCGCACTGGGCAGGGGCCTAAGTCCACAGGGGTTGAGTCCTAAAGAAAGCTTCTGGAGTGTCTACTGCTATCATCCGTGAGCTTTTGCTCAGCTGCTCTCTTTCCCACGCTTGAACAGGAAGATAGGCAGATGCATTCCCGGTTGGGCATTAGGGCCTTCTTTAAAGGTTTTGGAGGAAGGGGAGAATTTGATCCTTTGAACTGAAGCCCCGTTTAATGTCATGCACTTTCTAGCTGAGCATGGGGTTCCCTGACCCATGTCAGCATGACCTTGAAGCCTTTAAATTGGCTTCCCCTCACCCTAGTCATGCATTGAGGTCCTGCTATCCCTCTAAGGGGAACACCAGTCCAGCAGGACGACAGCAGCAGGGTAGGTTTTCATGGCCTTCGCTTACTCCAAACCCCACTTTTGCCCCATTGTGAATCCTTGGCTGTACACCCTGATTTTGATTCTGCATCATGAGACCCTGGACTTAGTGTCTGCCTTGTCTTCCAGGCCTCTGGGTCTTAGCTTTCCCTGGGATCTTGAGATGCATCCACTACTCTGCATTTCAGGCTCCTGTCTAAATTCAGTCCTGGGCCCTTACCTAGGTCTCTCAGCTAAGCCCCTGCAGGGCCAGCACCGGGCTGCCCTTCCCTCATGCACATGGGTGCTTAGTGGGCACAGTGTGGGGAAGAGAAAATGAAACTCAGAGAAGCTGAACTCAACCTGCATAGTTAGCTGGCCTTGCATCTGTTCTTTCAAATGTACAGTCAATTCATGAAGAGAGGGTCAGATGAGCCCAACTCCTCTTCCCTACACACCTGTCAAATCACACACCCCACCACAGGGCACCATGTAAATCTTCAGAATTGCTCTACGTTGGGTCCGGGGCCTGCTCCTGCCTGTCCCAGCTCTGCTCAGCAGCAGCACCAAACCGTCACTATCAAGACCCTGAACCCACTCTGACCGGACCATGAGGACACTTGAAGCCTCTGCCACTCCCTCAGGTGGAGGGAGGAGATGTTGAGTTTTTATCATCAATGTATGGTTTCTGGGAAGACTCTGGCTTCTTATCTCTGACCCAGGACCAGCCTTGGCCTATAGCAACTGGAAACACCTGTAACTGGTGTTTCCTGGTTTGTCCCTACATCTTTGCAGGGATTGAGCCAGTGTGGGTTTGCTAGGGCTGATGTAATAAATTGCCACAAACTTGCTGGTTTAAAATAATAGAATTGAGCTTCTCACTGCGTGGAGGCCAGAAGTCCAAAATCTAGAGGTCCAAAAGGTTGGTTTCTCCCTGAGGCTCTGAGGGAGGTATCTCTCTCCAGCAGCCCTTGGTGTTTCATGATTTGTACATATGATGCTCCAGTCTCTGCCTCTGTCTTCACACCACCTTCTCTGTATGTCTCATCTGCCCTGCTCTGCTTTTATAAGGATGCCAATCATTATATTTAGGGCCCACCCAGGTAATTCAACCAACTACAGAACCCTACCATGAACTGTAGCTGGTATGGCTGGATTCACATCCTAATCCAGCTTCCCCAGTAGTTAGGCCTTGTCCCCATCACTCTGGGACCCTTGCTGATTCCCTACTCCAGCCTGGGACTCAGGACAACCTTGTTTAGCACCAAGAATAATCCATGCCTGAGCTTCTTCAGCAATGCTCTCTCTACTTGGTGACCAAATTCTTTGCTCAACATGTTAGAATTAAACCAGAGTTCATTGTACCCACGAGACACAGACTAATGGATCCAGGACTTTGGCCAGGGCAGGACAGAGGCAGTGGCTCAGGGGAGAGGGCACAGGCTTTTTTGAGACAAATCTTGGGTCTTGGCTCCAAGACTCAGTCACTGTATTAGGTTTACTCAGCATTTCTGAGTTCTGGTTTCTTCAGGTGACAGAAGGGATTAGACCATGATGTGGTAGCTGTGAGAAATGATAGAGCATGTGGTGAAAGGGACTGGGGTACTAGTGATGGCACAGGATATTTTTACTTACTTTTCTTCGGCCCACCTGTTAGGGTGAGGGTCTTGTCTTTATAAAGACAAGGGTGGACATTCTTATAATGTGATAATACTGTAATATGGTAACATAGCCCAGTTTTGCTTAAGAGGAAGAGCTACCCTCTCCCCCTCCTCTCTCCTCTTGGCATAAAATAAAATGGAACTAAACGCCATTGATCCAGGACCCCGAGGATTCAATAGCAGGGTAAAAAGACCAAGGGGACTGTGGGAAAGAGAAGAGGGAGAGAATCAACCCTCAACATCCACCTGAGATAGATTCTATATATGTCCATTCATAATAAGCTGCACTTGCAGAACTTTCCAGAGTCTGCAGGTACAACTAAGGGATTTCAGATAGGAAATACTGAATAAATGTGCATTTTTTCCTCCTCCTGAAACCAGTGCTCTCAGGCCTAGCTTCCTTCTTTGAGCACCAAACCAACACTAAGTCAAAGTTTGCCTCTTGACCCAATGATGGCAGACAAATCTATTCTCTCTGCCATTCCCTGTATTCTCCCCAAAAGTGAGTTAATCCAGGGCCCTGGGGCCAACCTCAAAGCCTCAGTCATCATGACTAAGCAGGAAGAAAGTTTAATGCCATTTCTATTCAGGACTGGGCTGATGAGTGCCAAGGGGCTGGGGCTGGGAGTAGGGTGGGGAAGGGGGGGGGGGGAGTAGGGAGGTAGAGTGGGGTGTGTTTAAGTGCAGATATTGGTTAGTTTAATGCAGTTGGAGTCAACCTGTGATTATGAGTATCACACAGGGCAGATTTAGAATCTTTCATATTCCAAAGCAAAATGCAAAACTGAAACGTCTTATCATTTTTTTGACAGTCACTACAATTTCTGTGTGATTGAGCTTAGTTTAAACAACTCACAGTTGACAATGAATATGCAAACAAATGTTAGTTAAAGCTTCTGCCCCTTTTCCTATTCCATCTCCTGTATTAGGCCACATTTGGTCTTGTGAGTATCCCTTGTGACCACCCTGAGCTCCTGCTGGCTTGTCCCCAGGCAGTTCTCAATTTCCCAATGTTATTCAGGGTTTGAATGACAGTCAGAGAGCCCAGATCAGCCTTTCTCCTCTAGTGAGAGCAGCCACTCACACAGCCCTCTGAATAATTAACCGAGTTCTGCGGAGGGCCTTTTTTTTTGTGGGTAGATGGAGAAGAGAGAGCGTGTCGCCCTTTAAACACGTTTAATTACACTGGATGAAGTACTGAACTCCTTAGCAACAGGCTGAGCCTCAAAGCCAGCCGTGTGGCATATTTGCACAACGTGTTCTGTGTCTGTGTCTATGCATCTGAAATGGCATCATTCTGTCTGGGAGATGCATCAGAACACAGCGACACACTTTTCTTGGCACAGTCGAATTGGGCGGAGTTTAGAGGTTCTCTCCAGGATTCTCATTCTAAATGAGCTGGGATGCTCCTATTGAGGGAGCTAAGCAGCTAATGCCGTACCAGGGATAGAAGATGTACAATCACAATGTTAGTCAGAAGTGATATAGAAAATATTTATTAATAGGGATAATACAGGCTCCAACCAATCAGAACAAACAATAGCCATAAGCTACAAATAGAGCTGCTCTGGTGGGTACTAAATTTCAGCCATGGAAAAGGTTATAGATTACAAAGAGTTTCCCCTATAATATATAATATGTTTCCCCATTTGATTGTAGCCACAATCCCATGAGATGGGTCTGGCTACTTTTCTAATTATAGAGGTGGGGAAAAGGCGGCTCAAAGAGATTATGTGTCTTCCCCAAGATCACATAGCTAATGCCAAAGCTGGAAGCCAAGCACCCTCCTTATTCTTCATACCAGTTACTTGGCTTGTGCCTGTACAGATGCACCAGGCCCAGGAAGATCAAGCTGGTGGCTGAGATGTATACTGATAAGTGCAGGACAAAGGCGAGAGTGAGGGCAGTAGGGGAGGGTGGCCATGCTTTGAGATTTGTAGTCAATCAGGGTGGTGCCAAGAGCCAAGTGTGAACCTTTTTGTGCCCTGTGATCCTATGGGAAGCTCAGAGGAAGAGAGGATGGTACCAAGTAAGCACAGAGAAGGGTATTCCTGGAGAACAAGGACATGGGTATTTATGTGGAAGGTGATCCCAGGAAGCATAAGGAGGAAGTGGGGCAAGTTAGATACGGAAGGTGAAGAATCATTGAAGTGAACACTAATGAACAAGTCACCATCGTGGGCAGCCAGGCTCAATCCCCTGGGAAACTTCTTAAAGCTATGTGGCTAGCCCTTGCCTCAGAGCTGTGCCAGTGGAAGATGGTGGGATAGGTGGATGGGGAGGGATGGGACAATTATCTAAACAATGCCCAGCCCCAGGCATTAATTCCCCTGCATATCATAGCCTGGTGATTCAGAGGCCAGCATGACAGAGAAGAGAGGGTTGGGTGCTGGGAGCAAGGGCTGAGAACGGTCTTCACAACTCAGGTGAACTCAGGTGGGCGGGAGAGAAATGGGATGGGTATCCACACATCTGCTATGCTCAAAGACCCCCAAACGATGCCAGAAAACAGCAATGGGCTTTCACCATTGGGGGCTGGCTTTCTCCACTTTCTCCACGTGAGGAGGGGAGGCCTACATGGTTCAGGTCTACATCCAAGCCCAGGGCTATGCTCAGTTTTCTGGGAAACCCAGGGAACATGATCCTCTACTCTCCAGCTACAAACTGGTACTGTCTGGACTTCCTGCTTCTCATCTCCTGACTTACTTGGGGAGCCTCTGTGGCTCCGGGAGATGTACTTTTGGCCTTAGTGGAAATGCCATCCCCCTCATCCAAGGCTGACAGTCTTACTTCCTCCACCACCCCTGCCCTCACACCAATCTGTCGCTGGTACCTCTGCCCGGCCAGAGGCCCTGGTAAGGAACAAATGACAGATATAGAATGTTTTAATTTTGGAAGCCATTGATCTAGAGCACATTAACAAATGGCACCTGTCTGTCCAAATGTTGTTTGCCATCCATCTTGTCCTATCTGAGCAGCGACTGCATCTAGGTAAGAGATGTGTCAGTCTTTAGGGATAAGCTATGTGCAGCCCACCCTCTGCCCACAACAGCCAACAGGAATTACCCCCCACTCCCAGCCTGTTAATAACAAGGGCAGTGCCTCAGAAGATGGGTCGGGGGCCCAGGATGGGAGAAAGTAGCAGGGTATTTCCTGCGAGTGCCTAAAAAAAAGGTCTCTTTGCCTCCAAGCTAAGGGGTAGTCTTCAGTTACACTTAAGTGGTTAAAGAGAGGCTGGACTGTGACCCCTTCCAGACATCAATAGGCTGCTTAATTTATATAAAGGTACCGGGCCAGGGATTCATTATGGGTAGTTTGTCTCTGCCCAGCTGTAGGAACTTGGTCACATTGTTTGCCTTTTCTTTTTTTTTCATCATACCACCTATAAGATAAGCTTAGAAGTCTCTGCCCTGCTCCCTTTCATTGGGTTGCTGAACAGACTGAGGCAGGGTAGCACTAAGGAAAGCCAAAGGAACTGTGGGGATGCATATTATTCAAATCAGTATGGGTGAGTCAAAGCCAAGAAAGCCTGTGGGATGTGTGAGGCTGGGCAGTGAGTCACCTGTCGCTCTGGAATAGAATGGGTGATGCTATTTCAGTTGAATGAAGATAGAAGGAGCCAGCTGAAAGGATGAGGTCCAGCCCAGAGACTGGCCTTAGAGAGGAGGGTTTTTATCCTATCCTCAGCTCTGTCCTAGAGACAGATCTTCTGCTTAGGGGGGAGGGCAATTCCTAGATCTGAATGCAAATAATCCTCCCCTCTTCCTAGTATCCCTCTTTCCTCATTCTGACACCACACTAGCCTCTAAAGAATGCTTTGGTGTCTTCAAAGCTATAAAGGATGGTATTGTGGTTCCCATATCCAATTTGCCTCTCTTTCATCTACTCTCAGCCCTGGGCTTTGGATGATGCATCAAGCCTTGATTTAGGGATGAAAGATACCCAGATTCCTGGTGATCTGGCCTCAGGCAATTAGAATGTAACATTCCTCAGCTGGCCATAGGGATTAGTTCAGGGACGGCTACATGACCTGAAAAGAGTCCACTAGCATCAATGAGATGCTTATTGGGGCTTCCAGATTAGAATTTTTCATTCTTGCTAATGAGGCTTAAAGCCATCTTGCCACCACGTGCAGCCAAGGATGGAAGACAGACCCAGAAAAAGAAAAACATTGATATCATTGGCGTCCCAAATTCAACTCTATCTGAAACCAGGCTCGTTCCCAGGACTTTCGTCTTTGAAAGCCAGTAAATTCCTTTTGTGTTTTAAGTCATTTAGAATTAGGATTTCTGTCTCTTATAAATTACAGGGCATCAACTGAAACACCTAGACAAGGGACAGCAGCACTCATCTTCATAAATAGGCATCCTCACTTTGCACCAGTGTATTTTAAGCTGGGATGGTGCGAGTTTGCTCTAAAAGACTGATTGTTTTGGTGTGAACTGAGGAAGTCTGCTTTCTGAACCTGGATGGCTGAGAACTTGACCAGGGGATAAGCTACTGATGGAAGACCGTGCCTGTGTGGCCATCTCTGGCACTAAGTGGCATCTCCACTGTCATGGTGGGTGGCATGTTATTAGTGTATCTTTCCAACCCACCCACGTGTCCTCATAGACCTTCCTTCATGGCAAGGCTGAGAAGATCGCAGGTACATGGTCATATGTCATTCATGCCTTCACTCAGGCATTTTTTAACTCATTCAACAAATTCAAATGAACAAGGGAATGGTGAACAATAAGATTAATAAAATTGGCTGAGGCAAGAGTAGTATTCAAAATATTGCCAGTGTGCTATACTGCTGAAGCTGTAGTTCCCAGAAGTGCCCATGTAAGAGCTTCTGTAGGGTATGGCGGTCCATGTCAAGGGCCTCAGCCCAGCATATACCCACTGGGGAACCAGTGCTAAATGCTGTCAGAGACACCATCTTTCCCACTGGGGTTTTGGCCAGAAGCCATATGGATAAGGGGGTTGGCTGGTGAATAGCAAAGGGTCATTGGAGGAGCAGAGAGGTATTTTAATATTTTAATAGCTTTATTGGTGAATATTGGCTGTATTTCAGGCCTAATTAGAGACCAGGTTTTGAAGGGTTTTGCATTCCAAGTCAAGGGATCTTTATTCCACCTTGAAGATAGGAGCCCTTGAGGGTATTATGAAGAAGTCCAATAGGACCACATTTGTGATTAGATTAGAAACACATTCTAATGACAGCTGGAAAATGATTGGATGAAGGACTAGACATAGGTAACCTGGAAAAGAGGCTAGGGGCAGTGGTCCAAGCAAAGATGCGGGTCCACATTAGAACAACCTTTTCCCCTTTTAGGGGCTATTAATGCAAGTGGCTTGGAAAGATTAGCTTTGAGATGACATATGTGGGTTAGATAAGTTTCTATAAAACTTTCATAAGGCTTTTTCTGATGGTGTGGGTTAAGGGCTGGTTGGCTTTTTTGCTATTCACTTCCTATTGTATTTAGGATGTACCTGAGCACTCCTGGGAAGCCTGTCCTCCCAAGGTCCTGTCCTCCGTTCCTTAACTTGGATGTTCCACTGGGATTCTGGAAAGCTTCAATTCACTGGCATACATCAGGAGGAGCTGCTGAGCCGTTTAATCTTCTACTATCTCTACTTAAAAGGCCTGAGATAAAGTTTTCTAAAGAATGTTCCTTCCTTTACTACTGGAGGGGAGGGCACTGAAGTGGGTCAGGCCCTCAACCAGTCACACCCCACCAGCAACCCCAGAGAGGCCCTGAAGCTTAACTTCATGACTGGAAGTGAAGGGATTGTCAGCCTTCAGGAAATTCACCCATCAGACATTCCCCGAGTCCTTTCTGTGCACTAGGCACCCTGTCCCTTTCACACCCACCCATCACCCAACACCTCATCAGCCAGTAGATGGAAGTGGTCTGGGCAAACCCAACGGCCCTCTTTTATTTCCTGTTTAGGCAAAGCTCGCTCTGCACCTGGGCAGCGTCAGTAGCCAGGTCAATTTAGGAGCTCCAGGAACTTCTCCCTTCCTGGTTCTGCCTTTTTCTTAGGGTAATGCTAAGAATTAGCAGAATTAATACTAATATAGCTAATACTTCTGTTGTACTCATATAGTCTTTGGACTATAGTTCTAAGAGGCCACAGGTCAAAGCAAGCACCAGTACCACAGGTCACCTCTGTCATTCTTGAGTGTCGGAGAGCAAGGCTCCCACAAGCCCCTCTATGGTGCCATGATGTCTTCTCCAGAACTTGGAAGCAGCAGCTACGGGGGCCCGAATTTGCCACTTAGCCCAGACTAGACTTCGGCCTTGGGGATGGTTTTGCAATTAAGTATGCAATATGGTTCTCTGCTGATAATCTCCTTGCTACTGCTGGGAAGCAGATTCAAAGCTGCTTCTCACTGGAGAGCTTTTTTAAAAAATCGAAAACTAGGCTCTTAAAGGAGACAACAAACTCTTTTTGTACCGAACATTCAAAACCTACCATTGTGAAGGGCAGCTCTGACTACAAAGACGGAGTAGGTTCCCCACATGGACTCTTGAGAGAGCCTGTTGGATTCAGTGTGGCTGTGAGGAGGGGCCTCATGGGGAGGAATTGTTGAGGGTGGAAGGGGAAATGAGGGGGGCCCAAGGAGAGAGGAAAGAGGATACAAACCAGGGAGAATCCCTGTTGTCCTTCTGTTGTACTCATGATGCACCGAGCACTATTCTGTGTTCTTTGTACATATTAACACATTTAATCCTCATGACAACGCTACAAGATAAATTACATTATTATTGTGATCATTTTCCAGATGAGGAAATTGAGGCAGAGGGAAGTTGAATAATTTGCCCAAGTCACAGAGCTGGTATGTGGGTGAGGAGGGGGCAGTGTAAAGTAGGGCAGTGGAATCAGCTCCAGAGACAGTGCTGAGGACCTCTGTGTGTTGCAAGGGTCTGAGGAGTGTGCCCCACCTTGCACCAGCAGGAGGGCCCAGGGTAAGGTACTGGGACCCTCTTTTTTCCCCTAGGCAGTGGGGGAAGGGTGGATGACGCGATGGGTCATGGTGAAGGGTGAATTAGACTGCAAGGAACGAAAAGTGTTTCGTGGGCTGGAGGGCTCTGTCCACACATTTAGTGAGGTTATTTAGCTTACTTTTTAGAGAGAGGAGAAAAGGGGAGGCTGAGAGACTGAGAACCCAGCTGGTGCTCCAGAGACTTTGGGATTCTGGGAGGCAAGAGCAGAGATGAAGGAGGCAGGGGAGGAGCACTTCCGGAGAGGAAGTGAGCCTAGGAGTCAGCCCTCTTCAGGGATCCATCCAGATACAGAGCTTACTTCATGCAAGACCCCATCCATGGGGCCTTCTTAGGGTCTGTGAGCGTCCCACTGGGGCCCAGCAAGGTGCTCCTACAGCTGACCTGGCTGCTGGCCCTGCTTTCCACAGCCCAGGGTTTCCAGATATTTTGTCATCTGGGCCCTACTTCTACCCCCTCCTCCCTCCTCTCAAAGCTCTACTCCTCTTCAAGGCCCAGCTCCAAGGCTGCATTCTTCATGAAGCTTCCATGCTATTTCCAAGGCCGAAGAAAGCTCAGCCTCCTAGGACTCACAGTGCTGTGTATTCTGCTTTCTTCCTTTGTCAGACTTATTTGCATCTATGTCTTGTGCACTCAGGAGCACGGGGAACCTGCTTACTCCCGCAGTGGGTCCTGGACACACGTTTGTTGATTGGAAGAGAGGAGCAGTTTGGGAGTGGCCGGAGCTCACCTGCCAGCTCTGCTGTGTGACGATGGGCTAGTCACAAAACCTGCCTGGGTCACAGTGTCCTTGTCTGATGAGATGACTGAATTGGACAATGTTGAGGGCCCCTTCAGCTCCCACCTTCCCAGTGTTCGAAGGACAAAGTGCCACAAAGTGGGAAATCAGTGGGCAAGTTCAGGGCGCCTGCATGGCTGACAGTCACCTTCACTGTGGTCTTCGTAGACCAGACTCTGTGCCCACCTCTGTCTTTCACGCCCGCTGGTTCTCATGGAGGGCTCCAAAAAGTGATTGAGGTCCCCACATGGGTAGAATTAACACTTTATTCACCTGACAACAAGAATAGGTTGGCAATACTCTCTTACTTCACCAGTAGGGGAGTAATCACTTCTCTTCAGATTACCCCTCACAGGTAGCTGTTTTAAAATCCTTTCTGGGGCTAATCTGGCTCTGAATCTGAAGAAAAAACATTAAAAATGAATTGGGTGCAAGGATGATGAAAGACAAAGATATGTTGAGGCTTGTTCTCCTTAGAGAGTCTTGGGAAGTGGGGAGTGGGCCACACACAACCTGGAGAAGCTGCCAAAGGAAGCTGCAAAGGAAGCTGTAGTGAGAGCTAGGACTGCGCCCCACAATCTCACTGCCAGGTTGTACGAAAATGGCATTCTAACCCAATTCCACCCCACAGGAAGACATTTCTCCACTGACCAAGCAGGTAACAGAAGAGCTTCCGCACCTACTCTGGGAGCTCAGTCAATCCCAGCCCTCTACCCTTTTATCCTACATCCGGCCACACCTGCATGATCCACTGAGACAGACATAACCGAATTCCAGATGTGAGATTCTGTGCTTCTTGTCAGTATCAGGCAACCAGAAAGCCTCCAAAAACAACGGCAGGCCCAGACCCCATGCCTCGGGGATCAAGGGCACAGGCCTCCCTGGATTCTTATGTCCTTTTTGGGCAAAGGTAGGTATTGTTTCCAACATGTTTTCAGCCACACCACATGTTTGAACCTCAGTCATTTCACCAATGCAAGCTAATTTCTGATAACTCATCCTGCTAGTCAACAGGCCACCATTTTTACCAATAAAACCCATTCCTGATATTGTGATTTTCAGAATCTCAGCTGTTCTTTGAAATACAAATAACAGAAGTGCTAATACAGTGACTTTGGACATATGGACTTCCTTTTGAGCGTGCACGTTAGCTGATGACCCCTGATCTGTGGATTCCCTATTAGGGCAAACGCTCTGAAAATGGAGTTCCTCTCTATGCTGAAGTATTTGAAAGTAAATTATAGCCAAATTATAACAGGGAACGGCAAATGAGAAACCTTGTGACCCTGCAAATCAGTGAGATTGGAGAGAGTAATTTCCTCAACCTTATCTCAAATGCAGGTTCTCTTCCTGGCTAGAGATTAGGGCACTGAGTTTAGATCCGGGCCATAAATCCTGACCCTCATTACTAGCTGACCTCTGACCTGGCCACAGGTGGAGCCACCTAACTCTTGAGGGCCTGGTGCCGATCTTAGGACAGTGCATGATCATAACTACTAAGTCAAAGGATGAGCCTTCAAGCCCGAGAGTTCCCTTCATAAATTCAGTTTGGTTTGAAGTTTATGTCTGCTGCATTCCTAGGAGAGACGTGGATTTTTACCTCCTTATTATACAAACCACTAATTCAGGCCTCCGGGAGTTATTTTGTGAGGGGCTTTTACTTCCTGTAAACATACTGTCTAGATTTTTGGCACATTTGGGGACTCAGAGTCAGTTTAGCATTTTAAAGAAGCTAAAGAATATGTGAAGCATCCTAATAAAAATATAGTTAGAGCCCAGGTGGGAGGAATAATCATTACATTAATGCATCGGTTCGTATTCCCAGAGGTGCTTTAGCTTATGTAAAATCCTTTCTCCTCTGGTTACGGTTCTCAGGGAATGGCAATGTATTTACATTTTTTGCCTGTGAACAGTAGAATTTCAGAGTCTGGTTTTTGAAGTTCCATCACTGTTTTATTTATGAAGCAAGGCATAATATAGACAGTGCCATGAATGAGTCTTGAGTTTTGGAACCAGACACCCTGGGTGCCTGATTGTAGCTCTGCTACCGACCAGCTGTGTGACCGTGGGCTCTTAGCTTGCACCTCTTTGAGCCTCAGTGTCTGAGCTGGAAAAAGGGGGTTAATAAAACTTATCTTATTGGGGATCATGGGATGACCAAACGATGGGTGTTTATACAGTACTTGTCATTAAGTAAGTGCCCAGTTAAAGTAGTTGTTATTTGTCAAGGTCAACTCAACGAAGAGGCTGTGTGTGGACACAGCATGAGGAATGCCTGCATTAGGTGTGGTGAGTGCTTCTATCCTGAAGAGTAATTATTTGTGGGCCTTAGTGGACCTAAGGCCTGGCTGAGGGTGGTGGCAGGGCCTCACCTGAGAGGTACAGTGCACTTGACATTTGGTCATTAGGACCCCTGGCTCTGGGCGCTGCTTGAAAGGACCCAGAGCTACAATCATGGAGTGGGAGCCAGAAGGGGACTAGAGCAGTGCCCCTTGGGTGAAGGTTAATTTTATTTCCCACAGTCCTTCCCAAATTTCACTATGCCTCTGAATCCCCTGGTGATCTTATTAATAGATGCAGATTCAGTAGGGTCTGCGGTAAGACCTGAGTGCCTGCATTCCTAACACGCTCCCAGGTGATGTTGATGTTGCTGGCCCCTGGCCCAGATCTCAACTAGTCATGCTCTTGATCAGAGGTACTCAGCTCTGGCTACACATTAGTTGCCTGAAGGGCTTTTAAAAATACCACATCTACAAAATACCTTCACAGCATCACCTAGATTAGTGTTTGATTAAGTCACTGGGCCATGTAGCCTAGGCTAGTTGACATGTAAAATTAATCA
This sequence comes from Noctilio leporinus, assembly GCA_004026585.1. Lineage (NCBI taxonomy): Eukaryota > Metazoa > Chordata > Mammalia > Chiroptera > Noctilionidae > Noctilio > Noctilio leporinus. Next base: position 22,860 of record PVIW01005261.1, on the reverse strand, counting down.
TTACACTCTCCAATGGGCCTGCTCCAGTGGTTGCAGAATGCTAGTGCCTTAGAGGGGCTGTGTGTTTGCCTGTGTATCTGCACACACGGAGGTACACTGTGTTCCGTGTGTAAACCGGGTGCTCAATGGGGACAGGAGGAGACTCTTCCTCTCCTTCTCCACTCCTGCCCAAGTCTAGGTCCCTGTCTGGGACCTGGTGCCTGGACCATTGCCACAGTGTCCTAACCATCACTCCCAGCCTCTTTTCACCACAGTTGGTTTCTCTCCCACACCACAGGCAAAGAGATCTTAAAAGACAAACCAATCAGCTCACTCTCTGTCTCCCTATTGCAAGTACTGGCTGCCTATTGGGTCCCCTTTGAGTTGATTAGCATCATATTCTGTCTACCGATGGGCTAGGCAGAAGGGGTGAGATGATAGTATAAGCAATAGTGTGAAAATATTGAGTACTTACTACCTGCTGAGCTTTACATGGATCATTTTATTGAATCTTCACAACTCTGAGAGGCAAGTGCTTTTTTTTTTTTTTTTTAAATCCCCACTTTGCTGGTGAGAAAACAAGGCTCAGAAAAGGTAACACAATAACATAGCTAGTAAGGGGAAGGGCCAGTGCTTGAACTGATTTCAGAGTCTACCCTCACTTTCCACACTACATATACTGCCTCCTGGGGAACATACAATCGGGTTGAACAGTTTTGTGAAAACACTTTATTTAAACCAAATGGATTCATGCCACAATTTGATTTTAAAATAGCATTTCCATTTTTATCATTCACAGGTAATATCCATGCATGATGAGGTTTCTTCTAATTTGTTTGTTTTTAAATCGAGATATAATTCATGTATCATAAATTCACCCTTTTAAAGTAGACAGTTCAGTGGTTTTTATTACGTTCATAAAGTTGTGCTTCCAGCGCCAATCACAATCTAATTTCAGAACTTTTTTATCACCTCCCCCCCAAAAACCCACATACTCATTAGCAGTCATTTCCCACCACCCCACTTGGTCCATTACTTTCTACTTTCTGTCATTATGGATTTGCTTACGCTGGACATTTCATGTAAAGGGAATCATACATGATGTGGCATTTTGTGTCACTTCTTTCACTTAGCATGTTTCAAGTTTTGTCATAGTTGTAGCATGTATTAATACATCATTCCTTTCAATGGATAATATTCTATTGTAGGGTAGGCTGAATAGTGACTCCCAAAGATATCCATGACCTAAGTCTCCATCCCTGGAATGTTACCTTATATGGCAAAGGGGACCTTCCAGGTGTGATTGAGTAAGGATCTTGAGGTGGGGAAATTATCCTGGATTATCCAGGCAATTGTGATGATAAAAACAGACACTGGAGTATTGCACTTTGAAGATGGAGGAAGGGGCCACATGCCAAGGGTTAGAGGTGGGCACTAAAAGCTGAAAAAGGCAAGGAAATACATTCTTCCTTTAGAGCCTCCAGAAAGAAAAAGCCCTGCCGATACTATACTTTGACAGTAGCCAGTGAAACAGATCAAGAACTCCAACGGAATAAATTTGTTTTGTTCCAAGCCACCAAGTTTCTGGTCATTTATAACAATAGTCATAAGAAACTTATAATATGGATCTACCACATTTTGCTTATCTATTCATCAGTTGATGACACTGTTTTTTTCTACTTCTTGGCTTTATGAATAATGCTGCCATAAACATTTGTGTACAAGTTTTGTGTGGATGTATTTTTCAATTCTTCAGGCTATTCCCTAGGAGTGGAATTGCTGGGTCATAATGTAACTCCCTGCTTAACTTGATGAGGTTGGTTTTGCAGACTTCTGCACATCCTGAGAGGCCAGTGAAGTGTTTCAAACAGGGCAAGCTGATTATCAAGCAAGACACTGTGGATGGCAGGAAGTCTGGACGTTCCAAAGAGCATTTCTAAAACTCAAACTGCCATTTCGCGCACATGTAGCCCTTTCAGAGTGCCAAGGAACAACGGGATTGCAAATTGTTTTGGGTATGAGTTTGTTTGAAAATAGAAGCAGGTATGCTATTTCCTAAAGCTGGTGCTGAAACAGTGTGGATATGACTAATTTGGTAAAAATAAGCCAAGAAGAATTTCAAAGGACTTTCACGACAAGAGCTGATAAGGACTGTTTGTCAAATAGATTCAGACATAACCTATATTGCCTGTATTCATGTAAGCCTCGAGTCAGGCCCTGGGGTGAGCTTTTTTTTTTTTTTTTTAAAGATTTTATTTATTATTTTTAGAAAGAGGGGAAGGAAGAGAGGCAGAGAGGGAGAGAGACATCAATGTATGGTTATCTTTCACCTGCCTCCAGCTAAGGACCTGGCTGGAGACCTGGTTTGTAACCTGGTTATGTGCCCTGGCTGGGAGTCAAACCGGTGACCTTTGGGTTCACAGGCCGGTGACTTATCTACTGTGCCACCAGCCAGGGCTCCCTGGGGTGAGCTTTTTAATATTGGTTGTTGGAGTTAGTTTTCACTAGAACCCTATTGAGGAAGTATTACTTTTCTCCATTTGTTAAAATTAATGATGATAGGGAAGCTGAGGGAGGGAGAGTGTTTGCCAAGGTCACAAAGCTGTTAGGTTATGGAGTCAGGATTCAAATCAGATCTGTCTGCCTTGAGTTACTTTATTATTTCTTTTCTTTTTTTAATCCTCACCCCAGGATATTAAAAAAAAAAAAAAAGGGGGGGGCTTTGGATGGTGGCACAGTGGATTGGCGCCAGCCTATAAACCCAAAGGTCACTGCTTTGATTCCCCAGCCAGGGCACATAACCAGGTTGCAAGCCAGGTCTCTAAGCCAGGTCCCGTAGCTGGAGGCTGGTGACAGGCGACCATTTATTGCTATCTCTCTCCCTCTCCGCCTCTCTCCCTTCTCCTCTCTCTAAAAATAATAAATAAAATCTTAAAAAAAAAAATGATTTGAGACAGCCAGACAGACAGACATACAGACATCAATTTATGCACCCCTACCAGGGATTGAAACCTACAATCAAAGTATCTGTCCTGGCTGGGAATTGAACTCACAACCTTTTGGTGCGTGGGATGACATTCTAATCAATTGATCCACCCAGCCAGGGCACAGATTATTTTTATTTCAATGGAAAAGGAAGACATTTTCTTCAAGGTATTTGTTTGGGCTTTTTAAACATACACACTGAGAGGCAGCCATTTGATCTAAAACTTCTTTGGGTCACTTTACAGTGGGATGTCCTGGGAAATGAGGTTGAGATAAATGTCATAACAACCCATAGGAAGTAAGCAGGACAGAGGTACTAAGCAGTCTGGTATTAAGCAGTGATTTTGTTTTCTTCTTTTGTATTTCTTGTGTCTTGAATATAACCTACTACCAACCAAGCTTCTCTCTTGGAGTTCACGGCATCCTTTGGGGTAGTTATTATTATCTCTACTTTTTGAACCAGCAGAAGGGTATAAGGAGAGGCTATGTACCAAAGGTGACTCAGCTGGTAACTATTACAGCCAGGATCTAAATACCAACTTGGTGCTTTTGGTTTGGAATCTGAGATTCAGAAAGAATTAGGATTCTTCTTCCTGGGAAACATGGTGAATGAAATGAGAGAACAGAGAGGTCCAAGCTGAGGCCTCAGAAGCCTACAGTGGCTTCTGAGTTGGTGTGAGTTTGGGAAGGGTCAGAGAGACTCATTGGGTCCAATACTGCTGCTCAGGCCCAGAATGGGGGCTCAGCCTGGCAGGACATTGTGTGGGTATGGAAAGAGCACGAGCTGGGAACCAAACCTGCTCCACCACTTACCATGGGGGCAGTCGGGCAAGCGATTTAATTAGAGCCTTAGTCTTCCCATTTAAAATGGGGATAAAGGCCCTGGCTGGTAGCACAGTGGATAAGGTGCCGGCCTGCGAACCCAAAGGTTGCAGGTTCGATTCCCCAGCCAGGGCACATAACCAGGCTGCAAGCCAGGTCTCCAGCCAGGTCCGTAGCTGGAGGCAGATGATAAAGCAACCATACATTGATGTCTCTCTCCCTCTCTGCCTCTCTCCCTTGCCCTCCTTCTAAAAATAATGAAATAAAATCTTAAAAAATAAAAAATAAAATAAAATGGGGATAAAGGACCCTGTGAAATTAGAAAGATAGGAAGTGGCCTGGCTTTCCCAGGCCACATAGCCCCGAAGGGTGAAGTGGACCAACCCCTCCTTGCCTGGCCATCCATGGGGGCTCTTCGGAGGCAGATGAAGAATAAGAGACTTGAGCATTTTCTTTCCCAGTCACTGAAGAGAGGCGGAGTTCTCACTCACTGGTTCATGGGCCCTGAAGGTCACGGCCGGCAGGACCTTGGGTGAGTGGTCAACACTGTTGGGCAAAGAGCTATGCACAGTCTGGAAATTCAGCTCAGCTTCTCCTCAGCCTGCCGCCCCATGAGACTTGAGTAACACGGATAGAGCAATCCCGCTGGTGGCTGCTTCCTTGTTGCTAAGCGACCAGATAGATGTTATTAAGTTCCTGTTGATGAAGCTAATTGCAAAGGTTAATTGTCCTCTGAGAAGAAAAATGCTCCAGAAATGTACTTAAGAGCAGGTCTCTGTGAACTTCCAGGGGAATATGATTTTTTTGGAAAAACCTGTATTTCAGATCATGATGGTATCAGCACTTTGTTCTTCCCGTTTTGTTTATCCCAAAGTGCGAAACTTTTCAAATTTAGCAAAGCAGCTGTTCAAGGGGACTTTTATGTGGAAACCAACTATATAACTATATGGAAGAGATCAAGGGTAGCTAACTGGGAAGAGGTGGGGTGGAGGTTAGAGCCCCGCCCACCTGGACTCCCCCACTCAGAGCCATCCCCCACTCGGAGTTACCTCCCCACTCCTCATTCCCCCCACCCAGCGGCTTACCTGCTGTGCTAGTTGCTGGTTTCCTATTCGTGTCTCTATTATTAGACTGTGAAGTCCTTGAAAGGTAAAGCTGTGCTGTCTACCTCTGTGTCCTGAGTGCCCTGCATAAAACCTGATACAGTGCAAGTGAACAGCAAATGCATCTCCAACAAATGGCAACCTTATCTGGCCTGGACCAGATTGGGTCAGGAGGATGGTGTTTGATTCAAATAACAGAGTGCCAATACTGTCCCGGTTGCTGGGTTATGGGCCCCCAGGGAAGCAGGTCAGAGAGATAACAAAAGAGGAAATAATGTAACTGATTGGTTATGTGACCTTAGGCAAGAGCCTCAGTTTCCTCACTTTCAAGTGAGTATGATTAAGCCCACTCTGCCACTCTGGGCAGTTCTAAGAACTGGTGTTGATTATGTAAAGCATGAGGCTCGGGTGCCTGGCAGAGAGCAGGAGCTCAATAAATGGCAGATGTTTTCTTTGTAGTTATTGTTTTTCCCCAAGAGACTGAAGTGGTCACTGTGGGGCAGCCTGCCTCAGACAGAAAGGAAATTCTGATGTACTGCACCAGAGGTTCCAAGGGCAGACCCAGCACTAAACCCCTGGGGCAGGAGGCAGTACAGGAAAAGGGGTGGGGTGGGGATCTCCAAACCATCTCCATTCCACAAGTGAGGGGTATCCTTCCAGGAGATGCTGATCCTCTCATTTGAGAGCTGCAAGTGCTATGGGGGTTGACAAGGTGGAGACCTGCTACTGGTTCTGTGCCATTGTCACCTGTGAGGACCACTCTGCAGTTGGCGGCATCACAGAGCTAATATGCTTCCTTGGATCTCAGTGGGGCTCAGAACCTGATGCCTGGGCTCCCAAGGGGATCATTTCTTCAAAATTGTCATCCATTCACGTCTGTCACATGTTTACTCATTCCTTTACCCATCCCATGTTCGGGGAGCTGTCATGTGCTAACAGGAAGAGCTACAGAGATGGAAGACGTGACTACTACTCCATGGAGCTCACAGTCTAATGCAGGGGGCTAGCGCACATTTTCTATACAGGGCCATCTTGTAAATATTTTTAACTTTGTGGACCAGATGGCCTCTGTTGCAGTCAGGCAACTCTGCCATTGTAGTGTGAAAGCAGCCATTGACAATATAAAAACAAATGGACCTGACTGTTATAATTAACCTTCATTCAAAGAATTCAGTGTGGCCCAAGGCTGTAGTTTGCTATCCCTTAGAGGAAGACAAAGCAGATCCTTACAGTGCAGGGCAGTCAGTGTCATTGCAGATGTTACATGGTGTGACAGGGACCCAGATGAGGAAAGAAATCTTTTTTTTTGCTTGAGAAGCTTCCCAAAGAAATCAGCTGGGTGCCTGTAGAAAAATCACTCTGTACACCTTGGTTTCTTCAATGGGACATTAACATTACAGAGACTGCAGGATAAATAGGAGGATTCATGCACCCATCATACTGTCTGGGTCACAGCTAATCTCCATGAACCAACTCAATAAATGTTATCAATAATAGTAGTTAATGTTGTTGAAGGCTTTCTGTACTCTGGGCACTCTTTCATGCATTTTACATTTATTCATTTAAACCTCATACATGATGAGAGATTTGTAATTATTCCTTCCATTTTACATATGTGAAAACTAAGGCACAAAGGGTTAACTAATTATCCAAGTAAAGGCAGATGGAGATTCAAAGGTGGATTCCAGATCCAGAACTCTAACCACTTATACCTACAATAACCACTGATACTATATTCCCAGTCAAGTCAGGAAGGACAATTGCTAGTCAGCAGCCTGTTTTGTGGACAGAGGGTTATGGGCTTCACTGCCTGCCCTCTGGTAACAGAGCCTGACCCCAAATGTCTGGTCCTGGCCAGAGACAAGTGATGCTCAAACTCTGTTACCATGAACCCAAGGGTCATCCCAACTGTGTCTACTCAAGGACTCAAAGGCATAGGCAAGTGGTGGTGTCTTCCAATCCTCTGTACCTTGCTATAAAGGATGTAACACACACGTACACATATGCACACGTGTATGTGCGCACACACTTGCATGTTGTTCCTGCTGGGGTTAGAATCCACCTGCCAAAAAGTAGCTTTCTCACAATCAGATCAATATTTTTAGAGAAAGCAAGCTCAGTGCAATCAAGTAGCTTGCTCCTGGTTGCACAGCCTGGTGGAGGGACAGCTGGAATTTACACTGAGGTGTTCTCATTTTAAGCCCGGTGTGCTTCTCATCATATTGAACTTCACTTCCCCCCTCCCCACAATTGCTCCTCTCATCTCTAGTCTCCAGCTAACCCCCAAAACAATGAAAAAATATATGGAGTCTGGTAATGGTGGGTGATGAGATCCTTACTCTCTGGATCCATCTTTTTTTTAAATTATTTATTAATTTTAGAGACGGGGGAAGGGAGAGAGGCAGAGAGGGAGAGAAACATCAATGTATGGTTGCCTTTCACCTGCCTCCATCTACGGACCTGGCTAAAGACCTGGCTTGCAACCTGGTTACTTGCCCTGGTTGGGGAATCGAACCAGCAACCTTTGGGTTCGCAGGCTGGTGCTTTATCCAGTGAGCCACCAGACAAGGCTGGATCCATCTTTTTAGAGTAAAATTTTTATGCCGTACCCACAACAGGGATAAATGAGCCACCTCTACCAAGAAACAGAGATGTAAGCATTATGGACTCAGGGATGCCTTTATCTGTTTCTTGACCGCTGGTCTCCCAGGGATTGGGCGATCTGACTCGCCATTTATGCTTTTAGCAGCTAATTGCATTTCTTAACTCTGCTGCTGCTTCAGACCAAGTTACACAAAGCACAATTCCTGGAAGTCGGACACCGCTTGACAGCGTACAGGGCAGAGCTCATTTTACTGGAAATCTCCCTTGGTCCTTGGAGGGGGTTTAGTACTGCAACAGTCAGGAGGCCCAGGCTCCACAGAACTCCAGGGCTTCCAATTAGAGGTGGCCCTTGAAGTTGGGGTGTGAGTCAGCCCAGGTAATCCTGTTACAGTTTTTCTCTGTGTGGGTCCCGTCTTGGTCAGGAATGTATGCCCTGTAGGGAGTGCCTGAACTTTGGTCCAAGGTTAAAGTTCAGAGCGTGGAGGCACTTGGGGGCATCTCTGTGGGCTCTCAGTGGATGGTGGCCATTGTCAGAATCACCCCAGGGTCCTGTCCCAGGTACACCTTACTGTGTGGGAAGGCAGCAGGGCCATCCTCACACCCGTTCAGCAGGCCATGGCACCTTCTTGCTCTGGTCTTCACTGGCTGGTGCTCCTCCTAGTGAGCCTCATGTGGTACCTGAACTTCTCTTGGCAGCTTGTATCGAGAAGTCAAGAGGTCCTCTATACTATACACAATGCGCCAGCCTCATCAAAGCTCAGCTGTTGGGATGCTCGTTTGGCAGGACCCACACGAGTGGTTCCCTCACGCTGCCCTGAGCTCTGCCACAGCTCTAGCTGGCAGGGCACCAGTGTGACCACCCTGCTTGCAGCCGTGCCTCCATACTCTTCTCAAAAATATATAGTAACTACATATACACACACCCACACAACCATAGCAGGTAGATAACTTTATTCCCAAGCATAGGTTACCAGGCACATTCCCACCTTGGGGCCTTTGCACTTGTGCTCCCTCTGCCTAGAACACCTCCTCCAGATCTCTGCCTGTCTTGCTCCCTTCTCTCCTTCAAGGTATTGCTCAGATGTCCTCTCCTCAGGGAGGTGTTTCCTGACCATCCAACAAAATTGTATTCTCCACCCCACCCCGCCCCATCATAGCTTCTTCCCCTGCTTTATATATAACCTCATAGCACTTATCACATTTCAGCATGCTATGTATTTTACTTGTCCATTGTTTTTTTAAAAATTTGTTTGTTTGTTTGTTTTTAGATTTTATTCATTATTTTCAGAGAGAAGGGTGGGGAAGGGGAAAGAAAGGGAGAGAAGCATCACTGTGTGGTTGCCTTTCACCTGCCTCTAGTCATGGACCTGGCTGGACACCTGGCTTGCACCCTGGTTTTATGCCCTGGCTGGGAATCAAACCAGCAACCTTTGGGTTAGCAGGCTGGTGCCTATCCACTGAGTCACACCAGCCAAGGGCATATTTGTTCATTGTTTACTTCCCAAAACAACATATAAATTCTGAAAAAACAGGTGGGTTTTTATTGTTGTTGTTGTTGCTTTAAATCAAGTGTTGTTTCTTGCTCTATTCCCTGCATCTAAATCAATGCCTTGAAATATGGCAGATGTTCAAGAGATATTTATTACATGAATTAATGATTCCCTTTTACAAGAAAAAGAAGCCAAGTCTCAGAGGGTGTAGTTAGACTCAAAGCTAGTGAATGTCAGGAAAAATTTCAAGCCCGAGAATTTCTGCTCCAAAGCATTTTTATTTTCTGCTCTGACATCAGACTTCCGGTGCCTCCAATGTGGCCACAGGGCTGTTATGAAATGCAGCCGCGAGGAGATTGTTTGCTATCCAACCCTAGGCACCAAAGTGCGGACTGCTCCAGCAGCTGCGGGCTGTTGACAGCATTTGTGTTCGACTCACAGAAGCATTTAGCTGGTCAGCAGCGTCTGCAGCCTTCAAAACTGCTTCACCCCTCCGTGGCTTCACCTTCGGCTCCCCACCTGCTAATAGTGCCTTCAAGGTTTTCAGGCCATGCTCAGATCCCATCAGGCTGGACGGGACTCTGGTCGGGTGATCTGTGACCTGGTTGGCAGCCATCTATTTCTCACTGGCTTGTCACTTGTGCCTTCCTTTCCCTGGTGGCTCCTGCTCCGGAGGAGGTGACTTGTGATTAGCTACACATATCCCACTGTTCATAGTCACCTTCACTTCAAGCCTTAAATCAGTGAGGGCTGCAAATAATGCTGATGCTGGCATGCCACCTCCAGCAATTCTGACTCCATTGGTCTGGGCATTGTAATTTAAAAAATCTCCCCAGGTGGTTCTAAATGAGCAGCCAGGGTTAGAAATGCTGCTTAGGTTGGCGGTGGAGCCTCTTTCTGAGAGGAGAGGCTGAAAGCAGAAGCATTTCAGAAGTAGTCACATCTCACCCCCAGATTCTCCTGTGCTTCCTCACCTGACATGCTGGAGACCACATTTTCCTCAGTTTCATTGCAGGATTCTGCTATTTTTGTTCCCTAGAAGCCTCTCTTACTAATAGTGATGGCCACTCTGGTGAGGATGGGGTTCCTTCCATTGACTACATGTGCTTTAGTTTTCTCATCAGTAACATGGGCATCATAATATCATTGACATTGTAGGCTTGTTGAGATTTCAATGAGCTAATACATGTAAATTAGTAGGTAAGTACCTGGCACACAGGCATGTATGGATTGACTGCGATTTTTGCTATTGGGTATCTTGCTTATCAAAGGCTTTCTCCAAAGTTCATTGTTTCATGGTATCTGTAGCTGATACCAAATCTGAAACAATTTGCCTATATCTTACATGACTCCTTTAAAGACCTTGGGCTTAGCCATGAATCTGGCCTGCTCCAAAGGTGTGTTACAAGGAAAGTCTCATCCCATGTGTCTTTGAACCTGAATGGTATATTATTGCAGCTCTTGGGCCCCTTGTTGAGAAGTTCCTGCTGGGGCACAGGTGAGCCCTACTTGCTTCAAAATCAGCTTTCTGGACTTGACACCATAGTGATGCTTATTCCAGAGGTGGCTGTGACTATACCTGCTATAGTTAAGACCCCCAGGCCAGCTCTGTGTCCCAGCTTTGTGCCCCCAGGAGGGATTCTGGAGCATCAGGGACCAAGAGGGGCACTAAGAATGAGCCTAAAGAGTTTCTGTGAATCACGGCCCCTGGTCCTGGGCTGACTTGGGCTGTTGTATGGAGAATCAAGAGCTTAGCAGCTGGGAACTGCTGCCAATGAGGCAGGGCTGACACAGTAATGAAAAAGACATATGGTCCATTCAAGAGATAGCTAGTTAGTGAAGAAACTGCTCTGGAAGTAGAATATTTCTGAGACGGATGCAAAATCCACCGGCTTTAACCATAGATCACGTCATGTGTTCAAGTGCATTTCTCTGTGTCAACAATTTCACTTATTCTGCAGCTTGTGCCCAATTCAAGAGCCATAATTCCTGCCAATGAGACTGGAGTCATGTCATTTGGGTTCCTAAATTGGGTCTGTATATTGCAGCTAAAAGGCCATCTCTTAGTTTAGGGGAGCTGCAATTTAAAGACGCGCCATCAGCATAGCCACAATGACAGATGAAAAACCCCAAGCAGAGCTGACTGCACACCTGGCAGGCCCTGTCCTCGCCTGTTGGCTATTCAGCTCATGCGTGGCCTTCTGCTTTGGGGACAGCACGTGGATACTAGAGGCAGGTAGTGTCCGGAACTCAAGGGTCATATCTAGTACCTTAGACAGCTGCCTCCAAGGTTCCATAAACCACAGTTCACAAGGGCCAGCAAAAGGTGGAGACACTGGGATGCCTTGAAACCCAGAGCAACCTCCTGGGGACCTTGGGTATCTATGTGAGGTGAGGCACCTGCTGTGTTGGGGAGCCTGGTTGAGTTAGGCTTTGTGAGGTCACAGAGGAGACATGCACAGACAAGCTGTGGTAATGGGGGTTATTGTAGATGTACAGGGGAAGATGGGGTACCTAGGGCACCCTCTCAACTGATATACACATTTCCTCGGTGTCTGGGAGTTTCTGGGACGGGACCAAGATGACAGATGTGTAGATACCCCATAGCTCACTATCACAAGGGCTGAGGGTTTTTTGTTGTTGTTGTTGTTGTTTGTTTTTTGCAATAAGATATTGAATGGGGCTTCATCTGTTTTCTTGAAATTGCAAGTAAAAACCCAAACTTGAAATCAACTGGTGCTGTATATTTCCACATTTCTTAATGGGACTACTCAATGCAGCCCCCAGGACACCACTCACACATGACCTGTGTTTACAAGCAGGAGATAAGGGGTGCTTATTGTTCATGTCAGGGCAGAGTGCTGTGGCTTTTCCCTTTCCCCTGGTGGGGACAGAGTAGGGACAGTCAATACCTTGCCCCAAGGCAAGTGAATGGGAGTCCAGATAAGTGGTGGGATCCTAGGGAAAGGAGGGCTGCTATCTCACCTCCTGGGAGGATTCCTACTAGGGCCCTAGGGCAACAGATTTGGCCATGTTCACAAGAAAGTGGAGAGAGAGACTGGAGGGAGACAGAGGGCAGAGGGGGCTAGAAGAGGAGCAGCACTTATTCCCCACCCCTGTGTTTGGTGTGACAAAAAGACACAGATTCCAAGGGCTAGGAGCATTCTGGAAAGACAGTATGGCTGAGCTGTCTTCCCAACATTTCCCCTAAGAGACTGGGGGGCATATTATTGTAGGCTTGGAATGAAGGGGTCAAAATTGGTTACATCTCTGCCTCTTAGAGGGCTTGACTCTGCAGGAAGGTATACAGTAGGTGTACAGTGTCCACAAGTTGGACAAGTGACATTGGCCCCTTTCCCCCATTGCCTCTCCCCAGCCCCGCAGAAGGGGTGAAAGAACAAGCCAGACTCCTTTCCTTACCGCACGTGTCCTGGGCCAGGTCTTTAAAACTCTGCCAGTTCTTTCCCATGGTCATTTAAAATTTTGATGCATTTTTGGATCAATTTAAGTAATTTAAATTTTGCTAGAAAATTGCCTACTTCCTCCAGGACTTTAGAAGTGCTGATTAAAAAAATATAAAACAAAACAAAAAACAACAACTCCGGTTTCTGGTCCAGCATGTAAGAAGCTTGGAAGCTACCACTCTGTCCTAAGAAGTAAAAGGCTGAATAGACTAAAACCTCAACAACTCTTCTCAGATCCGTAAGAAGAGTGACACCACAAGGCAAGTTGCTGCCCCCTCTCCATTGGAGAGACCAACAAGTGACTACAGAGACCCACAGCTTACAGGGACAGAATCCCATGAGCTGAAACCTTTTTGGGAACAGTGTTGGGGATGGAAACCTGAGTTATAATAGATGAATAAAGAACAAGGGCAACAAGTAGAACACAGTAAAAAATATGGTAACTACTAGTCCAACTATATCAATAGTCACTAAAATCACCCATTAAAATATTGTCAAAGTGGATCAAAAAAATAAGACTCAAAAGCCACTTTAAATATAAAGATATACAGATGAAAACTAAACAGATAGGACATGGATACAGAAAGACCGGCCACACTAACCACTACTCAAAAGAAAGTAGGAGTAGATATATTAATTTCAGTCAGTGAACTTCAGACCAAGGAAAGTTATCAGGGATAAAGTGGGCATTACATGATGACAAAAGAGGCCAATTCCTCAAGAAGACATAATCCTTAGTATGGACACTCCTAACAACAAAGAGTCAAAAGTATTGCCATCTAGTTATATGTACTGCTATTTTATAATTTTCTGATTCCCCACTCTTAACTACACCCACACTATTCACTCTGAAACTGTAAGAGAATTTAATTCACCTCAGAGCTGTCAAAGGTCTGAAGGTACCACTGTTCAGACCCAAGGTTGAAACAAGGGGTTTGTATAAGGAATTAAGGGATGAAGCTTTGTCTTCTCATAGAGAGAGGATTGCTTTGTATCAGGGCAACATGAAGAGCTTGGAAAGTCAACAAGAGCCAAACCTTGAATGCTCTTGCTGGTGATTCAGGAGAACTGGGGGAGAAGAGGTGAATTGGTGGTTTGGGTTTGCTATAGCTCACATCTGTTACCCCCTCTACTTCCAAAAAGGTGCTGAGGCCAGGTCTCAGGGATGAGCTAGACCAGGGCTACTTTCATGGGGAAAGAAAGGATCTATAAGTACATCTCTAACAAAGGCTTCTAACATTTTATCTGTTTTCATTACAGCCTTGGCTGTTATGCAGACCAGTATAAGAGAGCAAAAATTATGAAGATATCAGCTCAAATACATTTAGCTCTACCTTAAATGGCAAATCTCAGCATGACGCAGAGACACAGGTTAACTCCATAGGGTAACAGATGGAACCTATGAGCTCAAAATAATGGTTACAATCTTATGAAGATCCATTAGATTCATATGAACAAGCCACAGATGCTATTGGTGTATTTTGATGAGTCATCCATCATCCAAGCATACATACATATGTACCTTTTTCTTTAGATAATTAACTCCTAATGCAGAGCCTGTATTTTATGAAATTTCTTTTTTTGTCCCCCAGAGTCTGCATGTGTTGAATGCTTAGAAGCCATATTTTAAAGAGACCAAGTTTGTTTCCTTGGGGTGTTGGGTTCCTTAGGGCAAACTAGCCCTAACTGACCTTTCAGCATGGGGTGCCTCAAAGTGATAAGCGTTCCTGGGGTCCCCTACAAGACAGACCTTGTCTTTCTCATTCTTGTGCTAAGTGATATTAGCAGTTAACCTAAAAGGAGCACACAGAGTGAAGTCAGAAACTTCCAGCTTTCCCTCTTCCATTTCACTCACTTCTCCACAGAGCATTTGGCCTGCTGGCAGAGCTGAACCAGGAGACAGTTCTGACTGGCAGATACCAGGCTGCTCTCAGAATCCCACTCTCCTCCTGACCAATCCAATAGGTCAAACAAGGACAGCAGCTAATGTTTATCAAGCACTTATTGTGTGTCAAGTGCTATGTTAAGCACTTTGTATACATACTTTAGTTGACTCGATTCTCAAAATAACCTCACTAGTCAAGATTCTTTTGGTTGCAAGTGACAGAAACTCCAACTAAAATCAGCTTCAGCTTAAAGGCAATTTATTGACTTAAATAACTGGAAAGTCCAATGCAAGCACATGCCAAAATTAAACACAATAGGACATGGGTGGATCTTACACACTTTCTCTTTTCCTTTGCATGTTTATATTAAGTACTTGTTGACACTAGATGTTTATTATGTTCATAATCAAAGAAACTATTTAAATGGGGATGACCTAGCATTTCCCACATTATTTTGTATATTACAAAACCAACTGGGACTCTTGTTCCCTGGACTGTTACCTTTTTCCAGGGCAGCGACATTTCCTTGTGTCTTCGGAGCCCCTTCCTTGCCTTTTCAATCTGTGCTCAAGGATATCTGTAAAGTGGATTGAATTCATCTGTCTCATAAAGGAAGCTTTTTGCTGTTCCCATTCTTCCAGAAGGCAGATGATAATAAGAAAGTAGTTTACACTTGATCCAATACATGATTTCTTGTGGCAAACCATGTTACCTCAAATGGTGGCAATAATCCCAGGTTATTGTGAAACTCAGATGACTTTAAGCCCTGCATGAGCTGTAAAACTCTAAATACCTGGCAGCTGGTAATGACTTGGGTTTACAGAGCCTTCTCATTCTGAAGCCTGTATCCAAGGTGAGTCACATCTATTTCTAAATGGTCTAAGGATCATCATTATCTCTTGATGAAAAGAAATGGTGGAGGAGAGGGAAGTGGGTTCATCCATTTGGGACATGCTATTAATCTGCTGTCATGTGTACACTCCACACCCACATGTCCTATATTGTTAAATTGTCAGAGTCTTCAGAGAGAGCTGGAAGGGCTCTCAGGCTCAATAGGTTTAAGACGATAGGCTTCTGCTTCCCAAATTGGTCCTCTTAAAGAGTTCTCTATCCCATGGAATTGTGCCTCCCTCTACCATCAACTCTTCTCTCTTCTTCATGCTCCATATTCAAACCACTACCATGATCTGCCTACCTTACCTGCTATACAGGGCTGAGCAAAAGTAGGTTTATCATTGTTCATATGGAAAAAGACATGCCAGTTACGATTATTACAACAGCTTTATTAAAGCTGGTTTGCATACTCACAAGTGTAAGCCTACTTTTGCCCACTGCGTGTGTTGCTGGACCTTACTCATCTCTCCATCTTCACTCATGATCCTAGTCCAGGCTACCATCCTTCCTACCTCCTGCTACACCCACATAGGAGTTTGCTTTCCTTCAATCAACTGCACTCAGCAGCCAAACACAACTCTAATCACGTCACCTGCCTGCTTAAAACTCTTCTGGGGCTTCCCTCATTCTGAGGACACAGGCCCCGTCTTTAATCAAGGGTACATGGCCCTGCATGGCACCTGCCTCACACCCTCATCTTTCACCCCTTCACTCTTTCAGCCCTTGCAGGACTTTCTTACAGGCCCTCTCACCCGCCCCTCCCTGTGCTGTTCACCAGAAAGGAAAGGTGTCCCTCCAGCCCCCTCTTCATTCTTCTCAATGTGCGTCAACTGAACTGTCACTTCCTGGGCACCTGTCTCTCATTTTCCTGACTAGTTTAATCTGCCTTTGATATACTCCATCAGAATTCTGTGTGTCTCTTTCTTAGTAGCTACTATATACTATTTTACTTTATACTATTTATTTGAATAACTTAATTATTTGATTACTATTTGTCTTTTTCCACTAGACTGTAAGCTCTATGAGGTAGTGACTGCATCTTTTCATTCACAGCTGTATCCCCAGCAGCGTATGGTGCCCAGGAGACAATGCATACATGTGTGTGGGTGAATGAGGGAGTGAGTGTATGTGTGCACACCAGGCTTTCTGCTGGGAGCTAGGGATACCCAGTGTTGTTGCTACCTGCAAGTCCTCTTGACCTGGTAGGAGAGACAATGTGGATAGATAGATGATTTTAAGAATCTTCAAAAAACTGATACTTATAAAATATATATAAAAGGTAATAAAAACAGGTCCAGTAACACCACTGTCAGAAAAACTAACTTGTATATATGCACACAAAAAACTTAGCTCTGCACATGTGTGCACAGCCATCTATTCACAGGCACACAAACCCATGCCACAAAATATTCCCTTAGGGACACACATAACACAAGCAAGCAAGCGTGCCTCCTGCACTCACAAGCACACTTCACACCTGCCCTCACACACATGTTCATGCACATGCATGCAAGCAAGTACGCAGGAAAAGTGGATATTGGTCTTCTTTTATTTGCAAGGGTAGAAGCCCCAAGGTTTTAGACCATGGGTCAATGTGTGAGAATCTCAGGGAGGGATTATCCTATAGCCCAACCAAGCACTTAGTCCCAAGGGAGAGGGGCCCAAAGCCAACAGGAGGTTTGGACCCAGGCCCAGTGGGGTTGCAGCCCAGGGGAATAGATTGTTAACTAGGAACTAGGAGTTGGAGTGGATGGTGCCCCCTTCACCTACTTGGTTCCATGTCTGAGAGTCAAAGCTGCAGCTCAAGGTCACCCTGAAACTCAGAGGCTGAGTCTGTGGTAGGAAGAATTGGTCTAAATCCTCACCAGCTGGGAAGGAAGCAGCAAACACATTCCTTCTCTTCCTCCCTCCCACCCTCTCTCCTGCCTTTTGGACTGCCTCTCTCTTCCTGGCACTAGAGTGGCCCTGGGAACACCGAGGCAGGAGGCAAGGCTGCTGCCCTCACAGAGCCCACAAGCAGGTGGGACATGCAGATAGGCAGAAGGCCCATCATAACACAGTGCAGAAGGGGCACTAGCCTGACCCTGAAAGGTCAGGGGTTCCTTTCAGGGGAGATGGTGTTTAGGCTGAATCCCAAAGGATTAGTGTTAGTTGAGTGATCCTGATCTGGCAGATCTGCAGCTAGGGGGCCCCAAATCTGCATTTAATAAACATTCCAATGATTCAGATTAGTGTGGGCACAGGGGTCAATCATGTGCTGAGAAACACTGATGTGGGGGGTTAAGGGCTGGTGGACGGAGACAAGTGGCCGGTTGCAGTGATAATCAGGGTATAGGTGTGGAATTATTTTAAACACTATACATTTTGGTGGGGAAAGCTCCAACTTGTCTCTTCACACTGACTGAAGAAGGGAGCACTCTCCCAGGGTACAGACCCAAGGCCCAGAGACAAAGGCTCTGAGCTGAGCTCTGTCCATGAGGGAGGATGCTTCAAAGGGCTTTTATATTTGTTCACTTTCCCATGAACTACATGCATGTTTTATAAAGCACTTATAAGAGGGAAATATACCTTGCTCCAACCCTTGGGATTCCCCTTTGCTACCTCTCATTCTTCAGAGAGGTCTGGTCCATCTGATGGCCATGGGCAGTGGAGGCTGGAGAATCAAGGGGAGCCCACCTGCTTACTCCACCCCTTGTAGGTAGAGTGGGCTGGCCTCCTGCAGACCAGGGAGCAGAGGGTCAGAAAGGGCGTGGGATCCTTTCACTCCCGAGAAATACCAGATGAAGGGCAGTGGCCATGGTTTAATTAAACTCTTTTCTCACCTCTTACCCCTCACACCCAATCATTCACCTGGCTCGATAGCTTTTTAAATCTCCTCTCCTTTCCCATAGCATTACTCAAATTCAGGCCTAGCTTATCTTTCTTGCTGACATGCCTTCTGACTTTTTCATTCAGAAAACTCCTACTTATCCAACAAAACCTAGGTTATAATTGCTACCCCTTCCCTGTAGCATTCTCTGACTGTCTCAGGCAGACCACACAGGCACACACATGCACACATGGACATACACACAATGTACATCTATATGAAAAACAACACTGGTCTTGGAATCTGATGACCCAGAAACAAATCTGAACTATTTTGCTTTCACTTACTGTATCTGAGACCTTGGGCAAGGTATTGATCCCATCTGAACCTCTTCTCCTCATCTGTAAAATGAGGACTTAATTTTACCTTCGGGACTATTGTGAGACTTAATAAGGTGTATGTCAAAGCATGTAGAATATAAATAGGCTTTGTAAACACTTTGATCATTGACTATATTTTAGTTCTGGTCTCCTTGAACCCTAGCAATCTGCCGTCCAACCCAAAACACGCTTTCAGATGTGGGTGCTCCACCAGAGACACCTGCCTCTGTCCTTTGGCTTCGGGGGAGTCACAGGCCAGAAAGGTCCCCAAAATAATCATAATCGCAACAATGATTTGATGACTTCTATGGCCAGGCACTGAGATAAAGTAAACACTTTCCATTTATTTTCTCATTTAATGTTCACTATTATTACCACCCTCATTTTACAGCTAAGAAAATGGAGACATGGAAAGGGATCTACAGAAGATAGCCAGCTGATAACAGGCCTGTGTCTCACTCATGACTGGTGGACAGGAGATGAAGGCCTTTTTGAACCTGGATAGACTGTTCTTGTTTGGTATCCTCAGCTTGGCCAAACCAACCAAATCTGAAACTGGGGAAAAGGAGTTTCTGTCCCTCCTATCACCTTGTCTGCCTGGGCGATTTTCCTCGAGCCATCAATCATGAAGCTGCATTCTGAGCCTCCCTGATGGTGGTTCCATGCTGGGGCATCCACAGCCCTGGGTCCAGAGCTCTGGGCATCTTGCCCGCTGCTCACTCTCCCCGCAGGTCTGCCTGTCCCTGTGGCCCCATCTGGCTGTGCTGTTGTTAAAACATCGAAGGGCAAATGCAGTCCTATATCTCAAAGTCATTGGGCAGATCTGATTAATTTTAGAAATAAACAACATGAAGATTCATCACAAACTTTCAGGTATGAACAGCAATAAACAAACCTCAAGCATGGAGCACTATTTATTTATTAAAACAGTAAATTGAAGGGAAATGGGCTATTTATTTTGCACGATGTCTTCCACCAAAATAATTGGCTCATTAATCACACTCCCACTGTGGTCACATTTGGAAGGTCAGGCTCATCAGGGAACGAAGACAGGGGGCGGTGGATATAGCCCTATTTGCCTGTGCAGCCCAGTGAGGCTGGCTTCCTGGGGACTTGGGCATGGCCTGTGGATCCCCTATCACACAGGGACAACCTGGAGGCTGGGAGGTGGCATTGCCCAGTGATTAACACCACAGCCTCTGAGCAGGGGGCCTGCGTTCAAATTCTGGCTACTGCCACTTGCTAGTTCTATGACCTTGGGCAAGCTATTTAACTGTTATGCCTTGGTTTCTTCACTTATACGATGATGCTAATAATAATGGCACCTACTTTGTAGGGTATGGTGCATTTGGTTGAGTTGGAAAAGCACTAGTACAGGTCTGGTGCTCCTCTAGGTGTTGGTGATATTTGCTCCTTTGACCCAGGTAGAGCCTCAGGGTGAAGCACTCTGGTATCAATGAACATTTGGAATGTGAGGTTACTGTGGGAGCTCCCAGGGCCCCCAAGGGAGGTAGAATGGTGTAGTAGAGGCTAAGAGAACTGGCTCTACAGTCAGTCTCTCTGAATTCAAATTCAACCTATGCCTCTGACAAGTTATATGCCCTTATAGAATGGTTTGACCTTTCCATGCCTCAGTTTTCTTCACTATGGGGGTGGTAATCATGGTGCTGCTTGATAAGTTGTAATGACTATTAAATGAGAAAATAAATGGGAAGTACTTACCTCAGTACCTGGTCACAGAAGAATCAGATGCTTGTTGTGATTATGATTATTTTTAGGACCTTCCTGGCCTGTGACATTCCCCTAGACACCAAGCATGGTAGAAGTGAGCACAGCAGGTGAGCAGACACCCTGAGCTTCAGCCCCGTCCCCTGGCAGGGAGAGGGAGGGGTCAAAGGCCAACAGTGGCTGGGCTGAAGGGAGTGTACCTACAGCAAAGGCTGATGCCATGGTACAGCTGGGTCTGTGTAACTTGGGCAGGTGACTGCAATGACCAGGGTTTGGGGCTGTGGGGCAGGGCACAGCGCTGATGAGCAGGTAGCCTCTTGACAGCAGCACTCCAGCCAAAAAGGGGCTCTGGAGTTGCTACCCAGTGAGCTGAAGTACACGCAGAGACTCAGCCCCATCAGGAAGTATGGCTGCTGGAGCAGCACAGTGGAGTGGGGTGCAAGGGCAGATGGAAAGGCAAAATAGGTAACCCACACGCATGTCTGGCCTCCCTCTGACTCATCCACCCTGGTTCTCTTGCCTAAGGAAGCCTGGGCCTCAGACTCGTTCCCAGCACATCACTCCAGGCAGCCATGGCCAACCACATGCACTCACATGGAAGGGGTCTGTTAGCTAGTTCAGTGCTACAAGGTCGAGGCCCAGCCTAGGCTCTTCTTCTATGGCATTGAGACCAACTCCAGGCCCTCACAGGACGGTCAGGAAGGGCTGAGGCTATTGAAGGAGACATCATTCTAGGTGATGCTAGCGCCATTGGACAGGAGGAGGCAAAGTTGACAATGTCCTCAGGGGCTCAAGCTGGAAGTGAGAGACCTCTTTCCTTTCTCCCTTTTCACATCAGTGAAAGGAATAGAGAGATGCGAAAGTTCGTGTATGATTAGTTTCCACACAGGAGGCATTCCAGGGGGTGTGAGCTGGGAAGAGGGGAGAGGCAGTTAGGTGGCCTGGGGCAACCCCACCAGGGCGAGCCTGAGGTCCGGCCTGCTCTGTGGACTGCATACATCCGTGAGTGGCTCCTGTACCTTCTGCCTCCGGCTGTATTGGGACAATGGGCAGCTTTGGTAGAATGTCTGATGGCAGGAAGTGGAGGAGGTATTTTCCTCCAGCTTTACCCATTGTCCCCCAAAGGCTCCCTGCCTCTGGGCTCCTGAACTGTGCAACTACCCATTTCTGTTGTTTAAGCCACCCAGTCCGTGGCCTTGTGTTACAGGAGCTCTAGCAAACTAATATACTTCTCAAAGAAACATTCTCAAAAAAAGGAAAGAAGCCATGGGGCAGTAACGTGCCTGGAGGGGTGGGCTACAGATGTCCAGTGGGTGTGACAGCTAAGAAGCCAGGACTCCTCACATCCACAGCTCACCCTTGTGTCTCAAGTTCCTGACCTGGATGCTTTCGGAGGTCAGCCTCTACGCTTACTGATGGAGAAATCTCGCTGGTGCCAGAGTTTCTCATTTAGCACTTTAGATAAGGCCAGGAAGGAATCTGATCATAGTTGCATTTCATAAAGAGCCCTGTGACTACTGCGGTGTGGCAGACAGGTGAGGTGAGGATTGGGAGGGACAGGATGGAGGTGAGGAGGCAGGTCCATGTGAGTGATGATGACACTCAGGGACATTACAGGGTTGTGGGGAGGCAGCACTGCCATGGTGCAGGTGGGAGGCTGAGGAGTGAGGTGATTAGGGACCAGAGCAGATTTCTGCATGAGCACCTGGAGGAGGGTCGCGTCACTGAGGATAGGTCTGGGAGGAAGAGTGGTAGGTCTGTGTTCAATAGGTCAGCATTGTCTGAGGGACAGCCACTCAGCTGCCCAGAGCCTGCCAGCAGTGGGAGACCAGGCCTGGAGCACCAAGGACAGGCCTGGGGTCCAGCTGTGGATTTGGGTGGCACTGGTGTTCATGAGTGTGGGACCATTGCACGGGAGGAGTGGGGTGAGCTGCATCTCCCAGGAGCAGCCCTAGATATGATGGGGACAGCACAGGGGAGAAATGGGGGAGGTGAGACAGGGAGGGGAGAAAGTAGGGGGACGTTAAGGTGGGCCACAGGGGCTCAGTCCCCATGGGGCCCGGTTGAGAGACTGGAGGCTCAGACCTCCGATTATTCTCCTGGAGGGTTAGGAGGCCCACCCCTCATTGACTGAAGGTGGCTGCTGTGGGATAAGCTCTGGTTTTTCCAGCCCAAGCATGTGCCTGTGGCCAGAACAGTGCCTCAGACAGAAATGCAGGAAGCTGCAGGAGCTGCAGGACTGTGACTGCTGGCAGGTGACCTTCGGGGCCAGTCAGGACATGGCCTGGTCACTGATGGCTTATGCCACTGTTCCTGCAAACAGTCATGTCCATCTTCTAGAGGGGAGAGAGGAGCCTGTTTTCTTCCTTCATTCTTCATAGCAGCAGGTGGGATGCTGGGCACGGACTGGGTGAGGGCTGGGGCTGAGCTGTACCCCTGCGTTATCAGCCAGGCAGCAGGGCTGGCTGTCCAGAAGGTCTTATGGCACAGGCTAAGGGGGCTTTTCTAGTATCCAAGAAGGTAGTAGAAATGGGACACAGAGTTGTTTAATGTGCAAATCATTAAACAAAAATAAAGATCTCACTCCAGGGTGTTCATGAGTCCCTAAACAGCTGTTAATGAGCTGCTAATGTAGCAAAAGCAGCCAGCTGAGGCTGGGCTGGGCTGAGGCTGGGCTGGGTTGAGGCTGAGCTGGGCTGAGGCTGGGCTGGGTTGA